>OY821522.1:15047416-15128046 GCA_963682025.1 Cordilura impudica | reverse complement strand
ATTTTAATTTTAATTATTTAATTTTAATTTAATTTTAATTTTAATTTTAATTAATTTTAATTTTAATTTTAATTTTAATTTTTAATTTTAATTTTAATTTTAAATTTATTTAATTTTAATTTTAATTTTTAATTTTAATTTTAATTTTAATTTAATTTTAATTTTAATTTTAATTTTAATTTTAATTTTAATTTTAATTTTAATTTTAATTTTAATTTTAATTTTAATTATTAATTTAATTTTAATTTTAATTTTTAATTTTAATTTTAATTTTAATTTTAATTTTAATTTTAATTTAATTTTAATTTTAATTTTAATTTTAATTTTAATTTTAATTTTAATTTTAATTTTAATTTTAATTTTTAATTTTAATTTTAATTTTAATTTTAATTTTAATTTTTAATTTTAAATTTTAATTTTAATTTTAATTTTAATTTTAATTTTTAATTATTAATTTAATTTTAATTTTAATTTTAATTTTAATTTTAATTTAATTTTAATTTTAATTTTAATTTTAATTTTAATTTTAATTTTAATTTTAATTTTAATTTTAATTTTAATTTTAATTTTAATTTTAATTTTAATTTTAATTTTAATTTATTTTAATTTTTAATTTTAATTTTAATTTTAATTTTAATTTTAATTTTAATTTTAATTTTTAATTTTAATTTTAATTTTAATTTTAATTTTAATTTTTTAATTTTTAATTTTAATTTTAATTTTAATTTTAATTTTAATTTTAATTTTAATTTAATTTTAATTTTAATAATTTCAATTTTAATTTTAATTTTAATTTTAATTTTAATTTTAATTTTAATTTTAATTTTAATTTTAATTTTAATTTTAATTTTAATTTTAATTTTAATTTTAATTTTAATTTTAATTTTAATTTTAATTTTAATTTTAATTTTAATTTTAATTTTAATTTTAATTTTAATTTTAATTTTAATTTTAATTTTAATTTTAATTTTAATTTTAATTTTAATTTTAATTTTAATTTTAATTTTAATTTAATTTTAATTTTAATTTTAATTTTATATTTATTTTAATTTTAATTTTAATTTTAATTTTAATTTTAATTTTAATTTTAATTTTAATTTTAATTTTAATTTTAATTTTAATTTTAATTTTAATTTTAATTTTAATTTTAATTTTAATTTTAATTTTAATTTTAATTTTAATTTTAATTTTAATTTTAATTTTAATTTTAATTTTAATTTTAATTTTAATTTTAATTTTAATTTTAATTTTAATTTTAATTTTAATTTTAATTTTAATTTTAATTTTAATTTTAATTTTAATTTTAATTTTAATTTTAATTTTTAATTTTAATTTTAATTTTAATTTTAATTTTAATTTTAATTTTAATTTTAATTTTAATTTTAATTTTAATTTTAATTTTAATTTTAATTTTAATTTTAATTTTAATTTTAATTTTAATTTTAATTTTAATTTTAATTTTAATTTTAATTTTAATTTTAATTTTAATTTTAATTTTAATTTTAATTTTAATTTTAATTTTAATTTTAATTTTAATTTTAATTTTAATTTTAATTTTAATTTTAATTTTAATTTTAATTTTAATTTTAATTTAATTTTAATTTTAATTTTAATTTTAATTTTAATTTTAATTTTAATTTTAATTTTAATTTTAATTTTAATTTTAATTTTAATTTTAATTTTAATTTTAATTTTAATTTTAATTTTAATTTTAATTTTAATTTTAATTTTAATTTTAATTTTAATTTTAATTTTAATTTTTAATTTTAATTTTAATTTTAATTTTAATTTTAATTTTAATTTTAATTTTAATTTTAATTTTAATTTTAATTTTAATTTTAATTTTAATTTTAATTTTAATTTTAATTTTAATTTTAATTTTAATTTTAATTTTAATTTTAATTTTAATTTTAATTTTAATTTTAATTTTAATTTTAATTTTAATTTTAATTTTAATTTTAATTTTAATTTTAATTTTAATTTTAATTTAATTTTAATTTTAATTTTAATTTTAATTTTAATTTTAATTTTAATTTTAATTTTAATTTTAATTTTAATTTTAATTTTAATTTTAATTTTAATTTTAATTTTAATTTTAATTTTAATTTTAATTTTAATTTTAATTTTAATTTTAATTTTAATTTTAATTTTAATTTTAATTTTAATTTTAATTTTAATTTTAATTTTAATTTTAATTTTAATTTTAATTTTAATTTTAATTTTAATTTTAATTTTAATTTTAATTTTAATTTTAATTTAATTTTAATTTTAATTTTAATTTTAATTTTAATTTTAATTTTAATTTTAATTTTAATTTTAATTTTAATTTTAATTTTAATTTTAATTTTAATTTTAATTTTAATTTTAATTTTAATTTTAATTTTAATTTTAATTTTAATTTTAATTTTAATTTTAATTTTAATTTTAATTTTAATTTTAATTTTAATTTTAATTTTAATTTTAATTTTAATTTTAATTTTAATTTTAATTTTAATTTTAATTTTAATTTTAATTTTAATTTTAATTTTAATTTTAATTTTAATTTTAATTTTAATTTTAATTTTAATTTTAATTTTAATTTTAATTTTAATTTTAATTTTAATTTTAATTTTAATTTTAATTTTAATTTTAATTTTAATTTTAATTTTAATTTTAATTTTAATTTTAATTTTAATTTTAATTTTAATTTTAATTTTAATTTTAATTTAATTTTAATTTTAATTTTAATTTTAATTTTAATTTTAATTTTAATTTTAATTTTAATTTTAATTTTAATTTTAATTTTAATTTTAATTTTAATTTTAATTTTATTTAATTTTAATTTTAATTTTAATTTTAATTTTAATTTTAATTTTAATTTTAATTTTAATTTTAATTTTAATTTTAATTTTAATTTTAATTTTAATTTTAATTTTAATTTTAATTTTAATTTTAATTTTAATTTTAATTTTAATTTTAATTTTAATTTTAATTTTAATTTTAATTTTAATTTTAATTTTAATTTTAATTTTAATTTTAATTTTAATTTTAATTTTAATTTTAATTTTAATTTTAATTTTAATTTTAATTTAATTTAAATTTAAATTTAAATTTTAATTTTAATTTTAATTTTAATTTTAATTTTAATTTTAATTTTAATTTTAATTTTAATTTTAATTTTAATTTTAATTTTAATTTTAATTTTAATTTTAATTTTAATTTTAATTTTAATTTTAATTTTAATTTTAATTTTAATTTTAATTTTAATTTTAATTTTAATTTTAATTTTAATTTTAATTTTAATTTTAATTTTAATTTTAATTTTAATTTTAATTTTAATTTTAATTTTAATTTTAATTTTAATTTTAATTTTAATTTTAATTTTAATTTTAATTTTAATTTTAATTTTAATTTTTTAATTTTAATTTTAATTTTAATTTTAATTTTAATTTTAATTTTAATTTTAATTTTAATTTTAATTTTAATTTTAATTTTAATTTTAATTTTAATTTTAATTTAATTTTAATTTTAATTTTAATTTTAATTTTAATTTTAATTTTAATTTTAATTTTAATTTTAATTTTAATTTTAATTTTAATTTTAATTTTAATTTTAATTTTAATTTTAATTTTAATTTTAATTTTAATTTTAATTTTAATTTTAATTTTAATTTTAATTTTAATTTTAATTTTAATTTAATTTTAATTTTAATTTTAATTTTAATTTTAATTTTAATTTTAATTTTTTTAATTTTAATTTTAATTTTAATTTTAATTTTAATTTTAATTTTAATTTTAATTTTAATTTTAATTTTAATTTTAATTTTAATTTTAATTTTAATTTTAATTTTAATTTTAATTTTAATTTTAATTTTAATTTTAATTTTAATTTTAATTTTAATTTAATTTTAATTTTAATTTTAATTTTAATTTTAATTTTAATTTTAATTTTAATTTTAATTTTAATTTTAATTTTAATTTTAATTTTAATTTTAATTTTAATTTTAATTTTAATTTTAATTTTAATTTTAATTTTAATTTTAATTTTAATTTTAATTTTAATTTTAATTTTAATTTTAATTTTAATTTTAATTTTAATTTTAATTTTAATTTTAATTTAATGTAATTTTAATTTTAATTTTAATTTTAATTTTAATTTTAATTTTAATTTTAATTTAATTTTAATTTTAATTTTAATTTTAATTTTAATTTTAATTTTAATTTTAATTTTAATTTTAATTTTAATTTTAATTTTAATTTTAATTTTAATTTTAATTTTAATTTTAATTTTAATTTTAATTTTAATTTTAATTTTAATTTTAATTTTAATTTTAATTTTAATTTTAATTTTAATTTTAATTTTAATTTAATTTTAATTTTAATTTTAATTTTAATTTTAATTTTAATTTTAATTTAATTTTAATTTTAATTTTAATTTTAATTTTAATTTTAATTTTAATTTTAATTTTAATTTTAATTTTAATTTTAATTTTAATTTTAATTTTAATTTTAATTTTAATTTTAATTTTAATTTTAATTTTAATTTTAATTTTAATTTTTAATTTTAATTTTAATTTTAATTTTAATTTTAATTTTAATTTTAATTTTAATTTTAATTTTAATTTTAATTTTAATTTTAATTTTAATTTTAATTTTAATTTTAATTTTAATTTTAATTTTAATTTTAATTTTAATTTTAATTTTAATTTTAATTTTAATTTTAATTTTAATTTTAATTTTAATTTTAATTTTAATTTTAATTTTAATTTTAATTTAAAATTAATTTTAATTTTAATTTTAATTTTAATTTTAATTTCAATTTTGATTTTAATTTTAATTTTAATTTTAATTTTAATTTTAATTTTAATTTTAATTTTAATTTTAATTTTAATTTTAATTTTAATTTTAATTTTAATTTTAATTTTAATTTTAATTTTAATTTTAATTTTAATTTTAATTTTAATTTTAATTTTAATTTTAATTTTAATTTTAATTTTAATTTTAATTTTAATTTTAATTTTAATTTTAATTTTAATTTTAATTTTAATTTTAATTTTAATTTTAATTTTAATTTTAATTTTAATTTTAATTTTAATTTTAATTTTAATTTTAATTTTAATTTTAATTTTAATTTTAATTTTAATTTTAATTTTAATTTTAATTTTAATTTTAATTTTAATTTTAATTTTAATTTTAATTTTAATTTTAATTTTAATTTTAATTTTAATTTTAATTTTAATTTTAATTTTAATTTTAATTTTAATTTTAATTTTAATTTTAATTTTAATTTTAATTTTAATTTTAATTTTAATTTTAATTTTAATTTTAATTTTAATTTTAATTTTAATTTTAATTTAATTTTAATTTTAATTTTAATTTTAATTTTAATTTTAATTTTAATTTTAATTTTAATTTTAATTTTAATTTTAATTTTAATTTTAATTTTAATTTTAATTTTAATTTTAATTTAATTTTAATTTTAATTTTAATTTTAATTTTAATTTTAATTTTAATTTTAATTTTAATTTTAATTTTAATTTTAATTTTAATTTTAATTTTAATTTTAATTTTAATTTTAATTTTAATTTTAATTTTAATTTTAATTTTAATTTTAATTTTAATTTTAATTTAATTTTAATTTTAATTTTAATTTTAATTTTAATTTTAATTTTAATTTTAATTTTAATTTTAATTTTAATTTTAATTTTAATTTTAATTTTAATTTTAATTTTAATTTTAATTTTAATTTTAATTTTAATTTTAATTTTAATTTTAATTTTAATTTTAATTTTAATTTTAATTTTAATTTTAATTTTAATTTTAATTTTAATTTTAATTTTAATTTTAATTTTAATTTTAATTTTAATTTTAATTTTAATTTTAATTTTAATTTTAATTTTAATTTTAATTTTAATTTTAATTTTAATTTTAATTTTAATTTTAATTTTAATTTTAATTTTAATTTTAATTTTAATTTAATTTTAATTTTAATTTTAATTTTAATTTTAATTTTAATTTTAATTTTAATTTTAATTTTAATTTTAATTTTAATTTTAATTTTAATTTTAATTTTAATTTTAATTTTAATTTTAATTTTAATTTTAATTTTAATTTTAATTTTAATTTTAATTTTAATTTTAATTTTAATTTTAATTTTAATTTTAATTTTAATTTTAATTTTAATTTTAATTTTAATTTTAATTTTAATTTAATTTTAATTTTAATTTTAATTTTAATTTTAATTTTAATTTTAATTTTAATTTTAATTTTAATTTTAATTTTAATTTAATTTTAATTTTAATTTTAATTTTAATTTTAATTTTAATTTTAATTTAATTTTAATTTTAATTTTAATTTTAATTTTAATTTCAATTTTGATTTTAATTTTAATTTTAATTTTAATTTTAATTTTAATTTTAATTTTAATTTTAATTTTAATTTTAATTTTAATTTTAATTTTAATTTTAATTTTAATTTTAATTTTAATTTTAATTTTAATTTTAATTTAATTTTAATTTTAATTTTAATTTTAATTTTAATTTTAATTTTAATTTTAATTTTAATTTTAATTTTAATTTTAATTTTAATTTTAATTTTAATTTTAATTTTAATTTTAATTTTAATTTTAATTTTAATTTTAATTTTAATTTTAATTTTAATTTTAATTTTAATTTTAATTTTAATTTTAATTTTAATTTTAATTTTAATTTTAATTTTAATTTTAATTTTAATTTTAATTTTAATTTTAATTTTAATTTTAATTTTAATTTTAATTTTAATTTTAATTTTAATTTTAATTTTAATTTTAATTTTAATTTTAATTTTAATTTTAATTTTAATTTTAATTTTAATTTTAATTTTAATTTTAATTTTAATTTTAATTTTAATTTTAATTTTAATTTTAATTTTAATTTTAATTTTAATTTTAATTTTAATTTTAATTTTAATTTTAATTTTAATTTTAATTTTAATTTTAATTTTAATTTTAATTTTAATTTTAATTTTAATTTTAATTTTAATTTTAATTTTAATTTTAATTTTAATTTTAATTTTAATTTTAATTTTAATTTTAATTTTAATTTTAATTTTAATTTTAATTTTAATTTTAATTTTAATTTTAATTTTAATTTTAATTTTAATTTTAATTTTAATTTTAATTTTAATTTTAATTTTAATTTTAATTTTAATTTTAATTTTAATTTTAATTTTAATTTTAATTTTAATTTTAATTTTAATTTTAATTTTAATTTTAATTTTAATTTTAATTTTAATTTTAATTTTAATTTTAATTTTAATTTTAATTTTAATTTTAATTTTAATTTTAATTTTAATTTTAATTTTAATTTTAATTTTAATTTTAATTTTAATTTTAATTTTAATTTTAATTTTAATTTTAATTTTAATTTTAATTTTAATTTTAATTTTAATTTTAATTTTAATTTTAATTTTAATTTTAATTTTAATTTTAATTTTAATTTTAATTTTAATTTTAATTTTAATTTTAATTTTAATTTTAATTTTAATTTTAATTTTAATTTTAATTTTAATTTTAATTTTAATTTTAATTTTAATTTTAATTTTAATTTTAATTTTAATTTTAATTTTAATTTTAATTTTAATTTTAATTTTAATTTTAATTTTAATTTTAATTTTAATTTTAATTTTAATTTTAATTTTAATTTTAATTTTAATTTTAATTTTAATTTTAATTTTAATTTTAATTTTAATTTTAATTTTAATTTTAATTTTAATTTTAATTTTAATTTTAATTTTAATTTTAATTTTAATTTTAATTTTAATTTTAATTTTAATTTTAATTTAATTTTAATTTTAATTTTAATTTTAATTTTAATTTTAATTTTAATTTTAATTTTAATTTTAATTTTAATTTTAATTTTAATTTTAATTTTAATTTTAATTTTAATTTTAATTTTAATTTTAATTTTAATTTTAATTTTAATTTTAATTTTAATTTTAATTTTAATTTTAATTTTAATTTTAATTTTAATTTTAATTTTAATTTTAATTTTAATTTTAATTTTAATTTTAATTTTAATTTTAATTTTAATTTTAATTTTAATTTTAATTTAATTTTAATTTTAATTTTAATTTTAATTTTAATTTTAATTTTAATTTTAATTTTAATTTTAATTTTAATTTTAATTTTAATTTTAATTTTAATTTTAATTTTAATTTTAATTTTAATTTTAATTTTAATTTTAATTTTAATTTTAATTTTAATTTTAATTTTAATTTTAATTTTAATTTTAATTTTAATTTTAATTTTAATTTTAATTTTAATTTTAATTTTAATTTTAATTTTAATTTTAATTTTAATTTTAATTTTAATTTTAATTTTAATTTTAATTTTAATTTTAATTTTAATTTTAATTTTAATTTTAATTTTAATTTTAATTTTAATTTTAATTTTAATTTTAATTTTAATTTTAATTTTAATTTTAATTTTAATTTTAATTTTAATTTTAATTTTAATTTTAATTTTAATTTTAATTTTAATTTTAATTTTAATTTTAATTTTAATTTTAATTTTAATTTTAATTTTAATTTTAATTTTAATTTTAATTTTAATTTTAATTTTAATTTTAATTTTAATTTTAATTTTAATTTTAATTTTAATTTTAATTTTAATTTTAATTTTAATTTTAATTTTAATTTTAATTTTAATTTTAATTTTAATTTTAATTTTAATTTAATTTTAATTTTAATTTTAATTTTAATTTTAATTTTAATTTTAATTTTAATTTTAATTTTAATTTTAATTTTAATTTTAATTTTAATTTTAATTTTAATTTTAATTTTAATTTTAATTTTAATTTTAATTTAATTTTAATTTTAATTTTAATTTTAATTTTAATTTTAATTTTAATTTTAATTTTAATTTTAATTTTAATTTTAATTTTAATTTTAATTTTAATTTTAATTTTAATTTTAATTTTAATTTTAATTTTAATTTTAATTTTAATTTTAATTTTAATTTTAATTTTAATTTTAATTTTAATTTTAATTTTAATTTTAATTTTAATTTTAATTTTAATTTTAATTTTAATTTTAATTTTAATTTTAATTTTAATTTTAATTTTAATTTTAATTTTAATTTTAATTTTAATTTTAATTTTAATTTTAATTTTAATTTTAATTTTAATTTTAATTTTAATTTTAATTTTAATTTTAATTTTAATTTTAATTTTAATTTTAATTTTAATTTTAATTTTAATTTTAATTTTAATTTTAATTTTAATTTTAATTTTAATTTTAATTTTAATTTTAATTTTAATTTTAATTTTAATTTTAATTTTAATTTTAATTTTAATTTTAATTTTAATTTTAATTTTAATTTTAATTTTAATTTTAATTTTAATTTTAATTTTAATTTTAATTTTAATTTTAATTTTAATTTTAATTTTAATTTTAATTTTAATTTTAATTTTAATTTTAATTTTAATTTTAATTTTAATTTTAATTTTAATTTTAATTTTAATTTTAATTTTAATTTTAATTTTAATTTTAATTTTAATTTTAATTTTAATTTTAATTTTAATTTTAATTTTAATTTTAATTTTAATTTTAATTTTAATTTTAATTTTAATTTTAATTTTAATTTTAATTTTAATTTTAATTTTAATTTTAATTTTAATTTTAATTTTAATTTTAATTTTAATTTTAATTTTAATTTTAATTTTAATTTTAATTTTAATTTTAATTTTAATTTTAATTTTAATTTTAATTTTAATTTTAATTTTAATTTTAATTTTAATTTTAATTTTAATTTTAATTTTAATTTTAATTTTAATTTTAATTTTAATTTTAATTTTAATTTTAATTTTAATTTTAATTTTAATTTTAATTTTAATTTTAATTTTAATTTTAATTTTAATTTTAATTTTAATTTTAATTTTAATTTTAATTTTAATTTTAATTTTAATTTTAATTTTAATTTTAATTTTAATTTTAATTTTAATTTTAATTTTAATTTTAATTTTAATTTTAATTTTAATTTTAATTTTAATTTTAATTTTAATTTTAATTTTAATTTTAATTTTAATTTTAATTTTAATTTTAATTTTAATTTTAATTTTAATTTTAATTTTAATTTTAATTTTAATTTTAATTTTAATTTTAATTTTAATTTTAATTTTAATTTTAATTTTAATTTTAATTTTAATTTTAATTTTAATTTTAATTTTAATTTTAATTTTAATTTTAATTTTGATTTTAATTTTAATTTTAATTTTAATTTTAATTTTAATTTTAATTTTAATTTTAATTTTAATTTTAATTTTAATTTTAATTTTAATTTTAATTTTAATTTTAATTTTAATTTTAATTTTAATTTTAATTTTAATTTTAATTTTAATTTTAATTTTAATTTTAATTTTAATTTTAATTTTAATTTTAATTTTAATTTTAATTTTAATTTTAATTTTAATTTTAATTTTAATTTTAATTTTAATTTTAATTTTAATTTTAATTTTAATTTTAATTTTAATTTTAATTTTAATTTTAATTTTAATTTTAATTATAATTTTAATTTTAATTTTAATTTTAATTTTAATTTTAATTTTAATTTTAATTTTAATTTTAATTTTAATTTTAATTTTAATTTTAATTTTAATTTTAATTTTAATTTTAATTTTAATTTTAATTTTAATTTTAATTTTTATTTTAATTTTAATTTTAATTTTAATTTTAATTTTAATTTTAATTTTAAGTTTAATTTTAATTTTAATTTTAATTTTAATTTTAATTTTAATTTTAATTTTAATTTTAATTTTAATTTTAATTTTAATTTTAAATAAAAATTAAAAGTTAAAAATTAAAAATTAAAAATTAAATATTAAAAATTAAAAATTAGAAATTTAAAAATTAAAAATTAAAAATTAAAAATTAAAAATTAAAAATTAAAAATTAAAAATTAAAAATTAAAAATTAAAAACTAAAAATAAAAAATTAAAAATTAAAAATTAAAATTTAAAAATTAAAAATTAAAATTTAAAAATTTAAAAATTTAAAATTTTAAATTTAAAATTAAAAATTAAAAATTAAAAATATAAAAATTAAAAATTAAATATTAAAAATTAAAAACAAACATTCAAAATTAAAAATTAAGAATTAAAAACTAAAAACAAAAATTAAATTAAGAAATTAGAAATTAAAAATTCAAAATTAGAAATTACTAGCTAATTCAGATAAAAATATTTTAAAATTTGTTTTTTTTTTAATATTAATATCTGGAAATATTTAGCCAAGAATCAGTTGATATTTTTTTTTTATGAATTATCATTAATTATCTCAAAACATCCTTATAGGGATCAAACTTATGGTGCTATAACACTGGTTCGTTAAATCATGAATTTCATTAGGGGTTTTGTACTCTAGTAAAAGAATTCTTTCAATAGAAGACGCGATTATTGTTTTTTATAACAAGGAATTATAATAGAATTTATAAATTTAAATGGGATTCGAAATTGAAATTTCAGTACCGACAAAATTTTAAAAATGGTAGCCGTACCCAATATTAGTTGTAATATTGAGTTTAAGATGCAGATGGAGCGTATCAAAGATTCGGCCCAACCGAATTTAACACTCTTACTTGTTTTATTTTATTTTAGTAAAAATCACACCGATATGCACGTCAGATGTTACTAGATGCGAGAAGTCAGTGTGCAAGCTATAGTTATTTTAGTTTACCATAATTAAATGCCAGCAATTTTACAGTTACCCATCACTCCAAGCCCATTTTGCACAATTTCGCGTTTAACATTTAACCGCCATAGTTATACGTCATTTAAAACTAGAGGACCCGTGCTGCACCGCAGCATTATATTATATTATATTAATTTTTATAATTAATTTTTGGTTTATTAATTAAAACTTGAAATTTTTTTATTTTTTCAATTTTTTTTTATTTTTTTTTTTTTATTTTATATATATTTTATACATATATTTAAATAAATAATTTCTTCCAGCTCGAGGTCTGTTTTTATTACTTTTATTTTTATTAATTTATTTTTCAATATTTCGCCAACCTCCGGTTGGCATCTTCAGGGTCTTAAATTATAAGAATAATAAAACATAATTACACCACTGTTCAACAGAGACAATAACAAACATAAAAATATATAGAAAATATACAAATTAAACTCACAAAAAAAGGCGCTTAACAATAATTAAACATACATGACGTGTCAACGAGTTGACATCTAATATTGCACTAAGTGGTCTTATTTAATTTTTCTAATTATATGTCTATAGCTATGCGCACAATTTTCTGTGTCCGTTTTATAATTTATTCTCTTTTCCTTTGGTATGTTAATTATGTGTAGCATTTCCAATGTAAAGCGTCTCTTATAATTCTCTTCGGTATGTAAAATCTCCACATTTTCAAAGTCTGGAGTATGTCCTCTCTCCGCACAGTGGGCCGCAAGTGCTGTTTTTTGTGTCGTAAAATTTTTTTCTATATCTCAGGTCATATAGTTTTTAATAATTTTGTTTTTTTTTTGGCTGGCGTTTTAAAACTTGCGGGGCCCTTAATTTATTTTATGATTTTCTTGAAAAAATCTTTTAGTTTTTTTGATAATCGCTTCTTTGCCCTTTTTTGAGCCTGGCTTTTTTTAAAATTTGCAATTTATTTGTCCGTCCTCCAGCACTTTAGCAAGGAAAACTCTTCGAGGACCCGTGCTGCTCCGCAGCATTAAGATAGACTATGTATGAGAGGGTGTAATTATTATAGAGGTTTGAGTGAAGGAAAATATTGAAAAAATCTTGAAAAAATTTAATGTAAAGTTGATTGTGCACGCATAACTTTCCTCAAACTCAACGAATTTAAACAGTTAATCTCGACGTTAAATTGCGTGTTGCATAATGTAAAGTTGATTGTGCACGCATAACTTTACTCAAACTCAACGAATTTAAGCAGTTAACAGCTCAAAAAAAAAAAAAGCTTGATCCACTGAGTGTTCTTAGACTTGTGTCAACAGCCTACGTTAATTAGACCTCTAGTTATAGAGGTTTGAGTGAAGGAAAATATTGAAAAAATATTGAAAAAATTGAATGTAAAGTTGATTGTGCACGCATAAATTTCCTCCACTGAGTACTCTGGGAGTGAAACGATAAAGATCCATTCATTAGAAGAGGAGCTATTTGAATTCGAATTGCTTGAGTGAATGTGTCCCTTAGGAATTGTACAGGGAAGAATCGCGTTTGAGTATAATTGAGTAAGGTGTGAGTTGAGCAAATTTCAATGATTAATGACATATCTGCGTCTAAATACCTTTCATAAAAAAAATTAAGGAAATCGGCCGGATAGAACGGCCAGACAGACAGACTAGTTTTCATAAATTTTTTTAATGCATACATAAAATTATATTTACAATATGGTAATTTTTATACCCTATACCACTATGTGATCAGGGTATAATGACTTCGTGCTGATATTTGTAACTAACAAAAATATTTGACCTAGACCCATTTTTTTTATACAGAAAGTAATTCTGAGCAAATTTAGCGATGCCTGTCTGTCCTTCCATCCGTCCACCCGTCTGTGTGTCCATGTAAACTTTGCGATCAAACTACAGGTCACAAATTTAAATATGTCCTTATGAAATTTAGTACATAAGCTCCTATCGGCCATAGGATGAATGCTGTTGAAATTGCTGAAAATCGATCCATGTTCAGACCCAGTCCCCATACAAATGACCCCTATGAATTCGACATAAATTGCCATAAGATCCAAATTATCATATAGATCTCAGTCAAATTGGGTTTGAATGTGTTTATTATATCCATTAATCAGTAGTCCAAAAATAATTCCTATAGGATAATTCTTAGTCATACGCCCCACATAGAGCTGCTTCCCGATCTTCACCTAAGTCTATTAAAAAACAAAAATATTGCACAGATTTTTCTCAAATTTGGTTTGCATATATTTTTTCAAAATATAAGTGGCTTTACCAAATATGGTCAGGATCGGTCCATTTTTTAACTAGTCCCTATATAAATATAGCACACGATATGAACTTTTTCATGTCTGGAGCCCAAAAAATTAATAACAATGCCACTCAAATTTGGTTTATGCTTACTTTCTATATCTAATTAGTTGGACCGAAAAGATAAGATCTCTAAACCATGGTATAGAGTATCAAATAGTCGGTGTAGACCGACTATAATTTTCTTACTTGTTTTGATGTACGTAATGTCTTTGTAGCTCCTAAAGTGCTGGAGATATTAGGGGATAAGATTGGATTTTCTGTAAATTGATTTTAAATTTGTAAATTTCTGATATATGTGGCAATAAATCACCCCAAAAGCCAATACCTATCCAAAAACATTTTGAAAAATCGGGATGTAGCCACTAAAAATTAACGCGTAAAATAGTTGGATTTTTCGACAAAAACTCGTCCAAAACCTCAAGAAAAATTTTTTTTTGGAAAAACTACTATCGCCTTCGTTTTAAGCGCACATTTTGGAAAGGTTATATTAAAAAAAAAATAATCAGCCGATTTGAATTTAATTGCCTACTAAAAAAAAAACTTAAAAATAAAAGTTGAGAAAAAGTAAAAAAATTGAAATTTGGGCGCTTCGAAAATGATTTTTTATGTCGTAGTGGAACTTTTTTTCTCCATGCCAAAAGCTATTGAAAAATCGATGGCACAATATGGACAAATTTTTGTGCTAACAAATCCGCCCACCCTAATGAATATATCATTTCACATTTTACATTTGCGAGAAGACCGGTATAACCGAGATAAATGCATTTAAAGTTTTCAATTGAGCCTAACTGCTGACTAAAGTACAGAACACTTTTGGTCGCCACTCTATATGAGAAGGAGATATCAATGCCGTTTTTTTGATATGCTTTATATTACGAAGTGACACATATTTCTACATCATTAACTCAAATATAGTGTTTTTTGAGTTATGCCGGTCTTCTCGAAAATAAGCGTAATGAGTTTAATTTGGTAAAAAATATGCTTATATAAGTATAAATTGTTTTGGAATATTTTTGTTATTTTAAAATAACATGTATGCAATCATTTGATAATAAGTATTAATTCGGTTTAAAGAATAAATGGTTCGATTTTAATTTCATCGATAATAAAAAGAAAGTGGAAATAATATTAGTCAGAACTGAAAGCAAAGAATACTAAAAAATAGAATATTAATAATAGATTATTGCTATTTTGTAGGCAATACCTTCTGATGCGGTTAAAATTTCTGTTTGAAATATGTACCAATCGAATCCACAAACCCTATTACATCAATTATATTTAACACTAGAAAGACTTTTCCTATTGTATAATTGTTAGGTACACTTGTAACTTTCGCTTTTTCAAATTGACAGCACTATTTTCATGCACACTCATGTAATTGTTAGTGATATATTCAATTATTTTATGGATAACTTGTGAATACGAAAAATTTCTTTTGATTTTTATTTTATAAAAGGGTCTTAAAAATTATGCGAATTTTCGTAAACATTTTTATTAATGGCAGGGTAAGGTTTTAAAGGCGAAAAGAAAGAGGTATTTTCATGACTTTTTCTTCTTAATCTTCGTTAGTTTTGCTCCGATTTACTTTAAATTATGATACAACATGTTGTACATTCATAAAAAAAAGGTTTTAAAGCCTTACCCCGCCCTTAACTTTATAAAGCCTAGAAATAACAATAAAATGCGAACAAATTTTTTGAAAGCTTTTGTAATTTTCGATTTCGAAAATAATCGAACAATCGGTTTGCTTGAGTTTTATATACATCACTATTTTCCTTTAATTGTTTCGATATTTATTTTGTTGCAAATTTGCTTTTTTTTTTTTTTTTTAAATAGGTGCGTAATTTTTTTTTTTAGCATGTTAAGAAGAAAATATTTTACAATAAATATTTAATAAGTTTGTGTTGATGTTTGTAACATTCAGTGATACTTTACACAGACACACCTCTGATACCTATCGACTCGAGATGACTTTCTTAGGCCGAGGCCACGCAATGAGCGGCAAAGCGGCGAGCGGCAGAGCGGTGAGCGGCAGCGCGGTGAGTGGCAAAAAATTAAATCATATGAAATACTACTGAAGTGGCCACGCAATGAGCGGCATGTGACCGGCATTTTTGAGTGGCTAAGCGGCGCCGCTCAGGAATAGAACTTGTTCTAATATTTAGTTATTTTCTGAGCTGCAAAGAATAAAAATGGCAAACAAAAATGGCTTTTCTTTGTTTTGTCAATCTGTAGCGCGATTCAGTAACTTCTTTTAACGAGAATTGAATAGTTAAAAAAAGAAAACAACAAAATTATTGATTTTGGTATTCAGTCAAATTTTTAAACGATATTCACTATTGTTAAAGTCAGCTGTTGTTGTTATCTCAACAACAACCATTTTTGTGTTGTTTTTCAATCGAAATGTAGTCAAACATAAATAAAAATCATAAAATAGTGAAAATATTTTGCTTTTACTATAAAAATTTTTTATATAAATAATAAATAAAAACATTGACAATGGCATTTTGACAACTAACCGCTCAGAAACGACGCTCAGTAATAAGCCACTTGCCGTTCAAACTCGCCGCTTTGCCGCCGACGATCGCCCGTCCGTGTGGTAGAATTGTACTAATATATATTTTGATGAAATTTTGTATATAAGCTTTTATCGGGTATATTTTTTAGTCCGTCTAGAGCGACTTAAATTAATATATTTCCAGCTAATTTAGATAAAAATATTTAAAAAGTTCTTCTTTCTAAATACAAATATTTAAATTTTTAAATTTTAATCCAGGCTGCGTTAAATAGTGAACTTAGTTGGTGTTCTATGAAGTTCTTAGGATAATTATATGTTTTCTACTCTAAAAAGAGAAAAACAATGCAATTATTCACATAGTGATTAATTCTTTCTATAGCGGACATGATCACTGTTTTTTATAACAACAAATTACAATTGAAACTGGCCACCAAGAGAAGCAATTAACTTAAAATTTTATTGGTATTCGAATTTAAACTTTCGGTGCCGGAAACAGTTTTAAAGTGGTAGCCGTACCCAAAATGAATTGTAATATTGAGTTTAAGATGTAGGTGGAGGGTATCAAAGATTCGGCACAGCCGAATTTTACACTCTTAATTGTTTATTGTGTTATTTTTGTTAGTTATAAAACACATAAATTCAAATTGTTTTTATAAAAATTTTTAGTCGTTTTTAGTTAACTTTACCCGCAAAATTGGTTGAGGATAGATTAAGAGAAGCAACCGATTACGACCGTTTTTAAGAGGTTTTTTATTTCAGTCAAGTCAATCAGTTCATAATGAAAGATACTACAGGTCAATGAACATAGTCGGAATTCCAATTGTATTAGTCAAAACGAGATTTAAAAATTTTAGACATGTTATTCTCGGAACTAAATTTTTCGAAATAATGTACACGATTACGGGAATAATTTTTATCGTATTTTCATTTTTTGTTTCAAAGATAGCAAAGTTATCTTTCATATTAGTTTCGTTTCAGTTATTTGTCAAAAAAATCTTTTCAGTTATTTATGTTCAATACAGAGGGGTTTTTTTTTGTTATTATACATTTTTTTCAAAAGATGTATCCGTTAACGCATTAGAGTATAAGGTAAATCTGTATAGCAACAATTATTTCATACCTTGAGAGAATTTTTGATACGCATCCATGGCTAACTCGCAATTGTCGTGATATATCGCATGGTCGAACACCATTGTGCGCTAATTCCACAATCCTTTGTCGCACCACATCTGGTAATGGTCTACCATTTACAAAAACACCACCCAGCTGATTGACACCACCATGACCTATTTGATGAAAAGTTAACAATTGAATTATTTTTTAAATTTTATTTTTATAACACCGATCTGCATATAAAATCCATCTAACTTTCCTGAATTCCTAGAATGCCAGCAAAAAAAATATGAAGCAATAAATTTTTACTTATTTTAGTATAATTATACCTTATACCACAATGTGGTCAGGGTACAAATAGTTTGTGCTGATGTTTGTAACTACCAAAAATATTTGGCCTAGACCCATCTTTTAATATACAGATCGACTGAAAATAATTTCCTGAGCCAATTTTGCGATGTCCGTTCGTCCGTCTGTCCGTTCGTCTGTGTGCCTATTTAAACTTTGTAATCAAACTACAGGTCAAAAATACGAATATATTTTGATGAATTTTAGTATATAAGCTTCATTCGGCCATAAGACGAATGCTATTGAAATTGGTGTAAAGCGGGCATGTTTAGACCCAGTCTCCATATAAATCACCCTATAAAATTCACTTAAATTATCATTAGATCCAAATTATCATATGGAACTCGATCAAATTGGGTTTATTTGTGTTTATTACATCCATAATCAGTAGTCGAAAAATAAACTCTAATGAAAATTCTTTGTCAAGTCTTCATATAAAGCTGCTTCGCGATCTTCACTTAAATCTCTCAAAAAACAAAATTATTTTACTGATTTTTCTCAAATTAGTTATACCCACCACCTCAGTGTGCAGAGGGTATATATAAGTTTGTCATTCCATTTGTAACAATTAGAAAAAAAAAGTTGGACCCCATAAAATATATATATATTTGTGATCCTTATAAAAGCGGGGTTGATATAGCGTTGTCGGTCTGTAATTCTGTGGAAATCACGATGACGGCTTCAATCGGACAGCTAGGGTGCTCGTTGGTAAAAAAATGATTTACTAACGTCCTGAGAAGCTTGCTGTGTAAAATCGTCCAAATCGGTTGATTGGGTCTCGAGAATTGAATGAAGAAGAAAAAAAAGTCTTCAAAAGATATGATTTGTCTATGTTGTTCTTGTCACGATCACGCCCTAAATTGGACAGGGGATAGGATAGGATAGGGGCGCTCGTTTTTAGTGAGAATGATTGACCAACATCACGAGAAGGTTTCTGTTTCAAAACTCATGAAAATCGGTTTAATAGGTCCCGAGAAATCACTGAAGAGGTAAAAAAATTTTAAAAATATATGTTTCTGTATTGTTCTTGTTGTTATTCTAAATGTGGCATTGTTGTCATAGCCGGATTTGTTGTTTTTCTGGTCGTTGTGGTAATAATATAATAAAAACCAACCCTTTGTACATTTTTTTTTTATATCAACTCTGCTAGAAAAATTTAAAAGTTTCCATTGCTTTGGAAAGTTTTTTACATAATTTTTGTCATTGCCACGAGCCCGCCTGGAAAGTTTCAGATCGATTGGGTGTCGGTAGAGGGGTTAAAAATTGCTAAATAATGCTAAACTACCTGTTGTTAATAAAAAAAAATTACAGAAAAAAAATTTTATGTATTAATTTATTTCAAGAAACCACAACAATAACTTTTGATGTTGTATATTTTTTGGGTGTAATATTTACATATACAGGCATACGTATATTAGATAATAACATATATTTAATAATAACATAATACACATATATTCCTTATATGTATATCCATAATAACCGCATGTTAGAAATAAATTGGTGTATTATATTATTTATATAAAATTCTGTAATATTTCGTTTTAGGGAAAATACATTTCTTTTGCATTAACAAACAGAGTATCACTTCATTTTGCTCAGTGGGACTATGCCACAGTAGTTGGCGCCACAATTTTTGTTCCAATTAGCTTTGCAATATATATTTCTATTTTAACATGAATGCCAACATTTTCAATTAGATATCAAACACAACAATGTTAAAAGTATACACAGAGCTGAATAAATGTTTTTTTTTGCTTTAAAAACAGTTCTACATAGTTATATAACATTGTTATTCTGCTTTACCTACAAATTATCTGATTGCGATTACATATAAATTTTAAAAATTGTTTATAATTACTAAAGCATTAGTATTCACATAAATGCCAACTTGCACCTTTTAAATTTTCCATTCACATTTAAGAAAATATCAATTGTAAAAACTGGATTTCAATTATAAATTAGATTTCCAATTATTAATTAGAAAATATCAATTGAATTTAAGAAAATTATATTAAAACGTCGGAAATAATAATTTGAAATTTAGAAGACATCAATTAAATTTTAAAAATATAAATTTTATTAATTAAACACAAATTGAAATTCAAAAACACCAAATAGGTTTACGTTTAAAAATGTTTAAATTTAAAAAAATATTGCCATTCAGGAAACATTTCAGGATAAGAAAACATTAATTTAAATTCAATGAAATTTAGAAAACCTCAAATGATATTTAAGAATTGCGAACAAAAAATTGTTACATAAATAAAGCGCAATTTGATGAGAATGTTATTTATATATTATTTTTCACAATTTTTTTGGATGAATTTTTGAAGTTATTCAGAAAATAAAGATAACAAATTATTTTAATTAAAATTTTTGGGATATTTGGCTTTTTTGCGTTTGGCAAAAAATTTTAGTTCGATAATAATTCCCAGGTAGTAGTAAGAAAATATATTTTATTAACATAATTTAATTCAAAATCAAAAGTTGACATCACTGGGTTAGATTTCATATTGTATTTTGTTATTTTGTGTTACCACAAAATCTAATAGTGAAAACTATCTTTTCAAAGGTTAAAAAAAAATTTTATTCTCTATGTTTTCCAAATATGGCAATATTTTAACAAACAATTGAGAGACCTTGTTTTTTGGTTATTAGTTTGTTACTTCATCCGACCTATACGGCCGCAATTATTTGACCGGTTAAGAGAAACTATACAGCCATCTCCGATTAGCACAATTTAATGCGTAACTTATTTCTACTCCTAATTTGAGTAGAATTCCTTTTTTACTGAAAGGAAAAACACGAGTTATATTCTTTTTTCAGCTCTATGAGCTTACTTTTTATTTGTTGAAAACCAAAATATAAACTAAACTAAAAAATACAAAAGATACTTAATTTATGTTGTTTTTTCTTACAAGGTAAAACTGCAGAATTGCAGTTTACAAATGTTCTTATTATTGTTGTTATTTTACTTTATTTTACATTATTTAATTTCATTCTATTTCTACCTTTTTTTGTAGCGCAACCAAATTTCCAAAGAAATATTTGGTGTGAACCAAATAAAAACAATTATTGGGAATTTTGTTATGGGAACGGAAATTCAAATGTTTGCAGACATTGAGTTGCAAAAATTTTAGTAAAATGTTTTTCACCTTAACTCTTCCCTCCTTAAATCGATTGTCCCCAATCGTTAGTTTTCTTTTAGAAATTCGATGCGTTAATAGGATTTGCTTCTTCTCTTCGTGGTTTAATTGTTTAACATAGAGATTTTCTAGTTTTATAATATTTTTCGAATTCACATTTTCTTTAATCTTTGTAATAACATTTGGTAATATTAATGTATTATAAATTTTCAAATTCACATTTGTAAAGGTTTTGTTAAGTGTTTCTATTTTGCACTTTTCGAATATAATTAAAAAATTACCATTTCGTCTTAATTCTAGCTTGTTGCAATTTTGTGTTATATTAGAATAATAGTTTTTAAATATTAATACTCCGGGCATAATTTCAGTTACGCTGGTTTCAGTGTCCCTTCTTACTTTGCATACAGCCTCTTTAAATTCTAGAATGTCCTGCATACACTTATTTTCGACTTTAATCAAATTGTTCTCTAAATTGTCTGTTATCTCCGTCTTATAAATTGTGTTATTCGTGTCGACATAAATTTCGTATTCGTCAAGGACGATAGAATTATTATTAGAATATGGTATAGGTTCAAATCTAATTTTTGAAAGTATGTTAAGGGAATATTGTGGGATAAGTAGTGTTATCACTAGGGTATTATTTTGAAATAGTACAGCAACCTTAATATTCTTGTAGCTATTAAAGTCCGAGAGCAAATCCAGTTCCGTTTTAGTAATTAGGTCAGTTGGGATTATACCTAGCTTACTGGAAAATATAATTTGACCTATGTCGTTTACGTGGTCCTTCAAAAGGGATATATCCTTGTCGATTCGATAAATATGTTCTATGAATTGTACCTCGTCTTCCAAAGTTTTTATTCTATTTTGTGTCATTTCATTAAATTGGTTCAAATATTTAGTGATGCGATTTTGTTGTCCGTTAATATGCCTGGTGATATTGTTTATTTGGTCCGTCATTAAGTTATTAATATTACCTATAGTATTTTCCTGAGTAGTACCCAGGATATTGAGTGCGTGTTTAATTTGCTCCTCGTCTACGCTGTCCATAGTTCCAGCCACGTATTTCAAACCGGTACCTATAATGTTTAGTATGCCCCGTTTTCGCCATATGTTAGGGTGTAATCCATTTATCTTATCCTGCAGCAATCTATAGTTTCGGTCTATGGTGTCCAATAGTTGTTTATCGTCGAAAGTTGTTCCTCGAAGCGTATTCAAGTTGCTAGCTATTAATTTCATTGTCTCTTCGTACGCTGTCAAATTAATAAAGTGGAGGGTTTTGTCGTAGTGGCTTACTGTTTTTAGCTCTTCTATTTTCATCGGGATATAGCCGTTGTTGTTCGTAAGGTCCTGTACATCAATTTGTTGTGCGTTTGTCATTAGCGCGAATGTTGCGATCACTATTAATATTGTCAATGACATTTTAGAGGTGTCCTTTTGTTACCTGAAAAGAGTCAACCATGTAGGTTAGTTTTAATATTGGTCTATTGTTTTATATTGCTCTTATGAACTATCCTGCCCGATTTGGTTTTCACCGTGGAGTTATAATTCTCAGCGACGATTTCTTTTTTGTATCTAGAGGATAATTTATTTCCTACTCTTTTGTTTATTTTCACGTAAATGGGGTCGTTTTGTGAATACGTCCTTGGGGTCGACCTAGTTTTATTATGGAAGCTTAAGTCACGGTTTTGTTTTTCAATTATCTTGTTTATAATTTCCTGTCTGTCTTTATCCAGTTTACAGGGGTCATTGTCAATTTTCCTACCGAGAAATATTTCGATAGGTTTTTTTGAAATTGTCGAGTGAACGGAGAAGTTATATTCTTTTACAGATCTGTCCAATAATTCTTGAAAAGATCGGTGTACCTTTTCTGTCTGGAGGCATTTCATAATTTCCTCAAGTGTTGAGTGGAAGCGTTCCACTTGACCATTCGAAGAACTTGTATAAGGAGGTGTCCTGAATATGTTAGTACCGAACTCATTTTCAATCATAAAATTGATTAAGTCGGAGTTAAATGATTTTTCGTTATCCATGACCAATGTCTCCGGTACAAAAGAAAATAGGATCTCTCTTAATGGTTGCCTAATGTCTTCCGCAGCTCTTGATCGGATAGATTTCGCAATCGCGTACTTCGAAAACTTATCTATTGCGGTCAAAACCAGTTCTTTTCGAATTATAAGTATGTCCATGTGCACTATTTGTCCTGGGAATTTTGGTATCGGTGTCGCCTGGTTCTCGGGTTTTACCGGATGACGGTCGTATTTACCCTCTTTGCATACTGAACATTGTTTAATAATTCTTTTTATTTTAGTTGCCATTGATGGGAAATAATATTTCTCCAGAATTTGTGATTTATTTTCCTTCCCGTTTCTGTGGGCTCTATTATGAGTTTTTATTATTATATCCTCTTGTTCCTGGCCACTGAGGACATCCATTAACTTGATCTGAGTAAATCTTACTTTGTATTTGCTAAAGTGAATCGGATACAGTTCTTGTATTTTTCCCATTATGTTCTCCTCACATTTAATGCAGTTTATAACCGATGGATTGAGATATTTTTTAAGTATTTTTATTAAATTTTCTTGCGTAGGTTCGGATATAGTGTGCCTGTGGTAGGTTGGAAACACAATATTGAATTCGTAATTTGCGGTAGGACCTATTTTTAAGAAAATTTGGTTCTTGAAGGCATTGATTGGCGTTTCTACACTGCAAATCAAATTGTGTGAAAAGCTATCGTCTGAATTAGTAGCAATCGATAAGGTATTGACCTGTGGATCTGTCGTCGTTATCCTTGATAGCGCGTCGGCTACCACGTTTGTTCTTCCTGGTTTGTAACAGAGTTCGTAAGAATATTCCTCCAGGATGGACTTCCATCTCTTCATCTTACTATTATTATTTTTATTGCTGAGCGCGTACCTCAGCGGCTGATGATCTGTGAAAATTCTGACTTTTGCCGAGCCGTATAGGTAATTTCTAAAGGTTGTTAAGGACCATATTATGGCCAACATTTCTTTTTCATTTGCGGCATAGTGCTCTTCCGCCTTGTTTAATGTCCTGGATAGAATGCTATGGGCCTATTTTCTTGCGATAGTACTGCTCCTAGAGCAAAATTGGAGGCGTCTGTTGTCAGTTCGAAAGTTTTATTATAGTCCGGATAAATCAAGGTAACATCACTGGAAATAAGTCAGTTCTTAATTTTTCTAAATGACTCCATCGCTTCTTCGCCAAGTGATATTTTTACTTTAGCAGACCTGTTTTTGGGCGTTCGCCCCTCTTCCCCCCTCAAAAGGGATGTCAGAGGTTTCGCAAGTTTTGCGTAGTCCCTGATAAACCTACGGTAGTAGCCAGATATCCCAAGAAAACTCCGAAGTTCCTTCAGATTTTGAGGTTGTGGAAGTTGGGCTATGGCCTCGACTTTGTTAGGATTGGTTTTAATACAATTTTGGGACATCACGAAGCCAAGAAATTCAACTTCTTTCTCAAAGAATTTGCACTTGTCCCTGGACTTTCATATTGGCCTCTTCGAGTGTTTTAAAGATTTTTTCTATGTGGGACAGATGTTCTCTTTCGTTCCGACTAAATATAATAATGTCATCAATATATACGTAGCAACAATTTCCGATATATTCACGTAGTATATCGTCAAGTGCACGTTGGAAAATAGAGGGCGCATTCTTTAAGCCAAAAGGCAGTCGCGTGAACTCATATTTCCCATTGTTTATTGAAATGTCCGATTCCTTCAATGGAATCTGGTGAAAACCGCTTTTCAAGTCCAGTACCGGAAAAACCTTGCTATTACCAAGATGCGAAATAACTTCTGTAATTTCCGGTATTGGATATCTGTCCGCTATGGTTATCGTATTCAATTTCCTATAATCTATCACCACACGGTACTGCTTGTTACCAAATGAGTTGGGTTTTTTCGATACAATCCATATCGGTGAGTTGTACGGCGATCTGGACGGTCTAATGATACCATCGTTTAAAAGAGTTCGCACTTGGTTCTCTACCTCTGATTTGAGAGATGCAGGGTAGGGATAAAATTTTGTATATACGGTAAATCCGTTGTGGTTCTGATCTCCCCGACGACCTTCGTCGTGTATGTCAATTTTTCGTTCGGTTCACAAAATAGGGATGGGCATTGGTTGAGTATATTGTCCATACTTTTTCTTAGCTCAAAATTTAAATTATCATTCCTAGTGTTTATTACATTTACTGACTGAGAAGGAAGTTGTTTCAGGCCGATTTTCTTACCATTCTTTAGTGTCATGTAGTTGTCGCTTGTGTGAATTACTACTTTAAGATCCTTCAGAGTATCGTTACCCAAAATTCCATCGAAAGTTTTAAGTGAAGGCATTAAAAATAACTTGATTTCGTCCTCAAGATTAAAAAGTTTTACCAGTGTATGTTCTGAGATTTTAATATTACCGACAATGATTTGTTCGAAAATTTTGATTTTCCAGTTTCTGGCAAAGGTGTAGGGCTTGAGGTAGGTCTACTGGTTCCTTTATACCTAATAATCTGGGCATGTCTCCATTCAGTCCTCTGATGAAGGTATCCAATGTCTTGTCCCTATAGGTCTGTGTCATCATGTGTAGGGAGTCGTTGGACATTTCTCGACATCCTATTTTATTAAGGATGAGGGATAGGTATGAGTATACCTGTTTGTAAAATTCAGGTAAAGATTTATTTCCCTGTACCAAAGTAGACATTTGGTATTCTAAAGTTGACAAATCTCTTTTGTCGGCATAATGCATGGTAAGGCATTTGACTATGGCCGACCAGTCAAGTGGTGTGTTGTACGACTCCAATGCTAAATCAGCATTGCATATTATTTTATTCCTAATTGTGCTTAATATCCCGTAGTATTTTGGGGTTCCCTTTGTCGATTCATAAATAGATATTATGCGATCTACGCTCTTTCTCCAGGAGTTGAATTCTCCTGGTTGTCCAGAAAATTCTTTCAAGCACTTTACTACGTCAGGAATTTTGTCGAAGTCTGTTAAATTATTTCTATGCCTCTCATCTATAGTCTGATCCGTTATATTTGCTGAATTGGCATCAGCATTTAGGGTTTGTTGGACTACTTCTGGCCCTTCTTGTCTTAGGACGTTTGAAGCTATATTTGTTATTAAGGTTCTTAATTCGTCCAAGTTAAGTTGCCCGTTCACAGGGTTTGCCTGTTGATTGGCATTAACTCCCGCTTGATTTGGGTTTAATATTGGGGGACGAAGTAGATTATTTGGGTTAGCCACTTTCTGTTATTTATTCCCTGTAGGTTGTAAAAAAAAAAATTCCTACGTTCCCCTGTTTTGTTATCTAGCCTAACAAAATGTGTTTGGTCTAACGTATGCAAAACAGAAAAGCACTGCTTTAGATTTATAAATTTAAATGACCCGATTATGAGAGATTTTATCATATATTTTTTTCAACATAAAGGTTTTGACCAGTTTTCCTGAATTAGTTTGTTTATTTCGAAAAAGTTAATTTTTTTGGAAAAATTTTAATTGGTAAAGTAAAAATGTTTTAAATTTTTGTAAAAATAGTTTTAAGTAAAATTTAGTATTTAAAAAAAATTTCCTTTATTCGATATAGGGTTTTATTTAAATGACACTTTTTCCCAATAAGTAAAAAATTTTTTTCCAACATTTAGTTATTTTGAAATAAGATTTTTTTTTTGAAAAGTTATTTTTCTAATAAAAAAGTTTTAATTATTTTTTTTGTGGAATTTTTGTTAAAATACTTTTATTTAAAATGAGATTTTTTTTGTTTTTTTAAAAAAGGTCACTTTTTCTTAAAGTTAGTTTTTGTTTTAAGGTTAATTTTTGCAATAAGTTTGTATTATTTTTTGTGTAGAAACGTATTTTATAAAGTTTTCGTTTACTTTTTTTCTGAAAAATTACTCTAATTTGAATTAAGATTTTATTAACAATTTTTTCCAAAAACTTAGTTATTAAAAAAGCAAATTTTTGAAAGGTATTTTATAAAAACCAGAAACCGGTCCGATTAAGAATACAGTGCAGTTATGAATTTTTGAAATATATGCTTTCTTCTTCTTTACCACGCACCATTTAAAAAACAAAATTAAAAAATTGCATATTAATTACAGTAGTAATTGCAATATGTCTGAAAAATGACGATAAATCTAACAAACAAAAAAAAAAAAAAAACAAAATCTTTTTTTTTTTTCTTTACAATAATAATTTAACAATTTTTCTTCCCATTAACAATTTTAATATTGTTAGTTATTCTATATAAAGAATGAAAATTATAATTTATCTGACCTTAGATCAGAGTAATCCAAATATTCATTTTCTGTACACAATTGTGCTACAAAAACAATAAAAAAAAAACTCACACCGACGCTTGTTCTCTTCTATATCAGTTTGATTTCAGTCGTTAATTGAGTGTTAACGAGTGAACATGTGCGGATGCTTACTGCTTTTTTTTTGAGCTTTATTGTTTTTTCAGCTTTGATTTAATTTCAAAATAAACCAGCAAACAAAATAGTATAATGGAAGATAGAAATTTTTGTTTTGTCATTAAAAATACTTTTGGTAACATGCAATGCATTTTATGTTACTAAATTTAAAACAAAGAAAACATTTTCAATTAAAAGGCATTTTGAACTTTTTCACAAAGAAATAAATAAATTAAAAGAGGAAAAAAGGAAAATGTTTTTTCATGAGCAAAAAAGCCTTTATATGCAAAAAATTAAAGAATGGGTTCTGCAAGAAGAGCAACTGAGGAAATTTTGCAAAATAAACAAGTAAGAAAATTATAATCGGTCTAGACCGACTATACGATACGCTATACCATGCGTTTAGAAACCCTATCTCTTAGGCCCAACTAACTGGACATTGAAAATAAGCAAAAACCAAATTTGAGTGGGATTTTTATTAATTTTTTTGGCTGCAGATATGATCATGTTTGGTAAAGTCTCTTGTATTTTGCAAAAATATGTACAAACAAAATTTGAGAAGAATCAGTTCAATATTTTTGTTTTTTAATAGATTTAAGTGAAGATCGGGAAGCAGTTCTATATGGGGTCAAAGGGATCATTTTTGGACTACTCATTAGTGGATGTAATGAACGCATACAAACCCAATTTGAGTAATATCTATATGACAATTTGGATCTTATGGCAATTTATGTCGATTTCATATGGGTAATTTGTATGGGGGCTAGGTCTGAACATGGACACCAATTTCAATAGCGTTCATCCCATGGCCGATAAAAGCTTATGTACCAAATTTCATCAAAATATATTCATATTTGCGACCTGCAGTTTGATTACAAGCTTTACATGGACACACAGACGGACGGACGGACGGACATTGTTAAATCAACTCAGAAAGTGATTCTGATTCGATCGGTATAA
Organism: Cordilura impudica; assembly: GCA_963682025.1. Lineage (NCBI taxonomy): Eukaryota > Metazoa > Arthropoda > Insecta > Diptera > Scathophagidae > Cordilura > Cordilura impudica. Next base: position 15,099,553 of record OY821522.1, on the reverse strand, counting down.
TTAAAGATGGGTCTAGGTCAAATATTTTTGGTTGTTACAAACAGCAGCACAAAGTCATTATACCCAAACCACATAGTGGTATAGGGTATAAAAATTAAAAATGGAGATTTCAAGCCAAATAAGCTTGGAAATTGCTCAGCAAGGCAGACAGACCATTTATGGATGGAATGCTAGCAAAAAATATTTTACAAAAAACTTTTCAAACGTTAAATTATAGAACAGATTTCATAAAGTCAATTCGCTTGTCACCCCAAATTGTGCCTGGGCGTATTGTCCAAATAGGAAATTCGGTGGGTCTTCTATTAGAGAGCGTCTTAATTATTTATTGAGTTTTGGTTAACTCTGCCTTAGATGATATGTTGTTTTCTGCTGCAGCTGCTGTGTTGTCGTCTCTGGTATTTCTCCAATTGTTTTCTTGCTGCCTCTGCTTACTGCTCGGTGTGGGACTGTTCAAGTAATTTTCTCGTTGTCGTATTTGTATTTCCAGCACTTTTGGTTTATTTTTAATATTTTGCGTTAAAGTTTCTTTTTCTATTCCGATTTACTTTTTACTTTTTTATTAGTAATTTAAAGCTTTCCTATAAAACTCACTGGTTAAGGCTGACACATAATGTCTCTCTTTTGTTTGCACTACTAAAGCACCTTTTCCCAGATTTACAGTTAGTTCGAGATTTTAACACTTTTATAGATTTTTTATAACGTAAATATTTTTTGTTTGTTGTTAATTATTTAGTTAATATATAATTTTTTCCACCAATAAATTAAAGTTTCAAATGCAATAATTTTTGTTTTCTTTTGTTTACCGAATCTTTTACTTGTTCGGTGACCGAAAAAGTTTTCTTTTTTTGTTTTCCCGGGGACCGAAAAAAAGAAAATTTTATTTTATGTCCTTAATTTTGCTCGGGCGCCACTTATTTCTACTCCTAATTTGAGTAGAATTCCTTTTTTACTGAAAGGAAAAACACGAGTTATATTCTTTTTTCAGCTCTATGAGCTTACTTTTTATTTGTTGAAAACCAAAATATAAACTAAACTAAAAAATACAAAAGATACTTAATTTATGTTGTTTTTTCTTACAAGGTAAAACTGCAGAATTGCAGTTTACAAATGTTCTTATTATTGTTGTTATTTTACTTTATTTTACTTTGTTTAATTTCATTCTATTTCTACCTTTTTTTGTAGCGCAAACAAATTTCCAAAGAAATATTTGGTGTGAACCAAATAAAAACAATTATTGGGAATTTTGTTATGGGAACGGAAATTCAAATGTTTGCAGACATTGAGTTGCAAAAATTTTAGTAAAATGTTTTTCACCTTAACTCGTATAGCCACCATACACAACCACTACCTTCGCAATGGAGGTTAGGGCGAGCTATTTAATTTGCAAAAACTTAAAATAAATTAACATAACCGGAAACGCATGCATATAGGTATACAACCTACATGCATGCCCATCAGCAACCACGATGACCAAAAAGCAAAAACCCCAAAACGTGTTTTCTTTTATCCGAAATAATAGAAAAGACAGAAACGATCTTTCCTCGTTGGAGCGCGAATTAATAACGTGAGAGAGCTTTATATACTGTTGTGAAACGGGGTTTCACATGTGTAGTTACAGAAGGTAATATAATAATATAATAATAAGATAATGTAATATATTATATTAATATAAAGGATTTAATATAATAACAATAATATATAATAATAATAACAACATATAATAATATATAACAATATATATATGTATGATAATAAAAATAACAATTATTTAAACCATGAATGTAAATTCATTTAATTAAAAACGATCGATTTTTCTCGAGCGTAATTATTAAATGTTTATTCACAAAACATACATTTTCAGCCGCGATTTGCTGTAACCCAATTTGCCATGGCAACGTCCGCGTTACCATTCGTTCTTTTATTCGCTTATGTTTGTTTTTTTGTCACCTCCAAAGTGGAGAAATATTATATTTCCTCATTTTGTTATTTGGCCAAGTATTTAAATATTTTAAATTGATTAATTTATTGATCAGCTCAATAAATTAATCAATTTGAAATATGATATTGTTCCGCGTTGACAGGTGTTGTGTTTTGTTTTCACTTTTTTTTGGGTTGTCGTGTGCTAAGTTTTTTATCAGCGGTTTAAATTTAGAGTAATGCGATAATATTCTTTTGGCAATGTTCTGTTATTGCATTTTTGTGCAATAACATTGACTTAGTTTTATTTTCAGTAAACTTCCGCGTATGTTTAGCGGAGTGGTTGCAGTATTTCGCGACCATGAAAATGTATGTCTTTTCTTTTTCTCATGATTTATTTTAGGTGCTAAAGCATTATTATTATTTGTGTTTTTTTATTTTGCTTCTTTTATTATTGTTATTGTTGTTTAGGTTTATTTTTATTATTATTCTTAGTGTTACGAATTTCAGTATCACTATTATTGTTGTTGTAGTTATCTTTATTTAGTTTTAAGATTTAATATAAATAAAGAGGGAAAAATTAGAACAGTGGCAGATGAAGACAAGAGATCACGCTGTTCTAACTTAAACCGTTGGTACGCTATCTTGTCTTGATGGACAGTGCACAGTGTAAGTTTTAGCCATTCTAGGGAGACAAAATTAAATATCTTGGAAAATAAATGAAGCTAGACTTATGAATTTTGGTACAAGGTGTTACTAGGCCAATATGTATCATTGTCAAAAAAAAAAAATATGGTCGAAATTGAACCACTGTCATGCCCACCTCCCATACAACTACAAAACTTTATATCTGATATTATTCGCGTTGGATAATCAAAGAGAAAAATTGCGGCGAGTATGCTTGAGAATGTTTAAAATAAATAATAAAGAGGTAGAAGTAACAATAAGTATTTAATTTTTCTTCATTAATTTTAATTAATTTTAAAATAAGAATATACTGCATATGTACATATGAATTAAAGTAAGAATGAAATGTTAAAATTTATGGCTTTCTTCTGGTGGTTCTGGGGATTCCAATAAATGTAGTACTTCAGGCGTCAACGCTGCTTTTTTGTATACAGGAGGTCTGCGCAAACGGTTTATATATGGATCAGATTTTATTAAAAGTCCGTTCATTAAATCTCTATTAGTGTCAGTTCTAGAAGTTTTACGCGTGAAGTATTCCCGATATTTTCGTTGGTGTTTATTTCTGGTTTCTAAGGCCTCCTCCGATAATTATCCAATGGGAACGATGCATGTGTCAATAATTTGTTTTGAATGGTATAAAACTTTATGGATAGCCACCAGCATACAGTACCATGGAAATACTTTCAAAAATAGTTTTCTGGTTTTATCTGCATACCCTTGAGCGGCGGAATTAATAGAATATCCAGAACCCATAGATTCTAATAAAATGTGAAAACGCTTTATAAGTTCTAAATTGAGTCCGGTTATCCGTGCCGTTATTTCAGAGTCTCTAAAAATCGTCTAGTGGTGTTACCGTCATTTGTATTACCACCTTTTGGACTTGGCATATCAATTGCAGTCCTGTTTCGGACTTCAATTTACTTTGAGATAGGCATTTTTTTGTTCAACTTTAATTTTATCATCTGTTCCTGTGACGCGCCACTTCCTTACCTCCAGCTTGTAAGATATTTGCAACAGCCACTCCATAAACTTTATAAACGAACGAAGTGGAGAAATTCAAAATAAGAGCGCTTTTTGTTTAACAATTTTTTGTGACATAGCTTTTTCATTATTTATTTCGCTTGGTTTTGCTTTGCATATATAACAAGATTGTGTAGAACTGTTTTCAGATAGTGCGTTGAAAAACTTTTCCATCAACCATATACAAAATTAGATTGGACTTTATACTTAAATTTAATTTGTTCGTTTTTATAATAGTAGGGGTTAGAAGATATTTTTTATTTTTACCTCCTTTGTTGTAGTTTCTGTTGTTTCTTTTGTAAATATTAGTTTAATTGGACGACAATATTTTCGTGATGAAGGAGCAGGATTTTGCCAAATAATTCGTTTACAATTATTTTTTGTACAAAACAACTGAAGTGGTACCAAAGATAATCTGAATAATGAGGTTTTCCTGAGAAAATTTTTGTTCTTATTGGGTTTGAGTGAAACCATCACAGCCCTACTTTACTAAGAAGTACAATTCTTTATTAAAACTTGACGTGGAAAGCAAAAGACCTTCCAGAGCTAAGCATAATTTTGAAAGAGTATAATCAAGTAAAGATTGCAAGTTTATTTTGGCAGAAATTTCGTCAACATTTATCTTATCTGGGTAGCATAATAATTTCGTATAACATGGATATAATTTGGGGTATAAATGTTGCACATGATTTCTCATTGAACGATATGCGTTTGTCGATGAATTTGTATCGAACATCATTGCAAGTGTTTCTTGTGGAGGCAAACTTTTTACAATTCCATTAGAAATTCTGACTTTTTTTATATTGGAACCTCTCTGAAGCAGAACCTCGTTTACCTATTGACCGCAATTTTTTTCGGCTGCTAAATATAGCTCTTCAGTAGTTACTGAATTCAAGACTTGTTTTGCTCTTCTTGTCTTTGTTTTTTGCGAACTTTTATTGAACGCCTTTAATGGTTTTCCAGCTTCAAAATTTTCTTTTGGTTTCTTATAAATAAATTGAGAAATTTCAATGTTTGTGCTTAACCAGGCAACATAGCGACGACAAAATCACATTTTGTTCGGTTTACCGCTTTCCATCTTAGCTTAAATCAAAATACATATTTTTTACAAAACTTTGTAATTGTTTATAATCAATATGAGAATTACAACTACTGCTTATTTTTCTACAAATATGGTTTACGGAACGTTCGAGCATTTCATTTTCGGGTGTTTTAAGCCATATATCAAAAATTTCGTGGTACGTGGTCTTATCACCTTTTATTTGTTTTTTTTTTTCTTAAACCGGCAAATCTTGGCAGATAATTTTATATGTGCCCTAAAGCAGGTACTTCAGAAGTTCTTTAAAACTAATACTATGTTGAAGCGTTATGAAGAAAAAAATTTATCGATTATAGAATTTAGTTTTTTTTCCTAACTTAAAGAAACGAGTAATTCTTTAAATTTAAGAATTTTTCAAGCTCCAAAAACAAGTTCCCATGATGTTAATAGCGAATAAGTTGGGCTTCAACCCAAAAAAAGAACCGTTAAAAAATTCAATTCCAATAAAAAGTTACACGCTTTTAAAAATGAGCAATTTCATGTAACTGTTTTTGTTGTTTTGAATTCACTCAAAAAAAGTTTGAAGTACCGTTATATTGTTATTGTTGACAAATTAGGCAAACATTTTGCATTTTCTTGTTTTATGACAATTGCTCTTTCATATTTGATAATAATATTTGCTCAAATTGAAACTCAAAAAACGACTTTTGTCCAGCTAGATTAGCAAAATCTTACACTGTGCAGTGCTTGCGAGCGCTAAAACATAACAGGCAAACTTTTCTGGGCACAACATTAATAGCAGAATATAACAGACGACTGTTAGGGTATTAGAGAATTTAGATTAGTCCTTTGGGATTTAGGGACACAATTTTAATGTTATATAGGATAACACATTATACCTTCAACACTCAGGGTTATAGCGACGGAGTTCAAACCAACATTAATGGTGCAGCCGGTAAGATGCGTTAACTAGGTGTTTAGGACTGTAACATTAATGGCGCAGCCGGTCTTTGGACCAAAAATCGTTTCGTGTTAAGATATAACGTTTGGTTCTGTTTTTATAGAAAGCATTAAGGTGTTTTGAAAAAAATATATGGTTTTTTCCGAATAGGGTAGAGTGAGTTAGTTGTTTTTTCTCGCTTGTTTTTGTTAGTGTATTGATATGACTGATAATTGGTGATGCTTCAATTTGTATAGGGTGCTGTTGTTTGATTGGGAGTAATTCAATTTCTGTGGGTCGGGTGCAAATCTCACCGATTAGGAATCAAAGAATTTTCAGTCCCTGTATGGATGCAACACTGGCTGAGCTAGAACAGGTGAGGCAGTTGTTGGCGGATTTTAAGGCTAAGACAGATTACTTTATTGAAAGACTTTGTAAGAACCAGGAAATCTTTCAGCTAATAAGATCTAAAGTTGAGGGGGCCTGGAAAGTCACTAGGTTGGAGGAGGCCGATTTAGTGCTACAGGAATTGTGCTGATTGGTGGACACTCAGGAGGTGTGTAATAGTGGGACGATATTAGAATTGCGGACAGAACTGGAGGCTCTCCAAAGTCATAATAAAAGGTTCAAGCAAGAGATTCAGGAGAATCTGAAAGAGGCCGAGATATGATATAAGAAGAACGAAGCCCTAAGAAAGGCAATATCGGGTACGGACTCGTGCTCGGTTAGGAAACTATGATTCGAGGACCTGTAAGAGGCCCATAAAAGGATTTTCGAATTACAGGGGCAATTACGGTTGGTACGGCTGGAAATTAGTACACAGGCGGGAGATTTATTCCATAAAGAACCAACAGTGCACCAAGATGATGTCTTCGCAGGACCTTTTAAAGGCGGTTAAAGCATTGGTGCCTACGTTTGGCGGTGAGCCATCTCCGGGTTTACAAACGGAGGTGTATAAGTTCATCGACGGATGTAGGTTGGAGGCAAAGGGGGTTCCGCCGCAAAGAATGGAAGAATATTTAGAAATAGTAAAACAAAGATTGTATGGGGATGCTTACCAGTTGGTTAGGTTACGGACCTTTACGGCAGTGGATGATTTATTGGGGACGATAAAGTCGGCATATTTGAGGAGCAGGTCGCTTGACTCGGTTTTGAGGGAGCTATATGAGACAGTTTGCTAGGCTTCTCCAGATACTAGCAGCAACAGCTCATGCCATACTGGATGAAAACTATAAAGGGAGAAAGGACGAGATAATAACTATGGAGACAGAAAGAAGGGTAAAATCAGCGTTCACATCTGGCCTGAGGGATGCAATGCTACGTGGTAGGATATTGGCAAGCAGATCATGCAGTTTGGACGATCTTTTGAATGAAGCATTGGCAGCACAAGTAACTCTTTGGAGGGGGGATGATCTTCCGTTAAGAGGTGTAAACTTCAACGAGGAGTACACCCACGAGTATCCAGTCTCGGTTCTCGTGGCAGCCGTAGAACAGTTGTTACGTAGGATGGAGGCGGATAAGGCAGGTCCGCTCAATAATGCTGGGTCAAGTGGTAAGACGTACAAGAATGATGGGTCAAGTGGCAATGCACACAAACACCCCCCGTTCGTTCTGTCAACGGGCAGGACACACTCGTGATGTATGTTGGACAGGAAGAATACTCTATATTGTGTTGAGTGTAGAATATACGGCCATGAGCCAGGGAGGAACTGTGGTAGGGGACCTTCGACGGTTGAAAGAGGGCAACCTGGAGGTTCAAGACCAAGAGGGAAATGCTATAATTGCAGCAAGGAGGTACATTTCAGTAAGCAATGTACACAGGGAGAAATGTGTCGGGAAATGTGCAGGGCCACCGACTTGACCACGCGACAGTCTAGTACCGTTGGTAATATCGGAATCTGCGGAGGCGGCTAAGATAGGACCCATTGCGGGATCAGCAATGAACATAGGGGGATTTCAGCTAGTTGTAGTTACTCAGATTCGGTGTTTGTAATAGTGCGATGTGCTTGGGCGAGGACGGGGTGTTTGAATTTATTGGTGGATACAGGGGCAGACACCAGCCTGGTAAAGGACAGCAGTCTTACGGGGGATATTAGTTTGGACGAGGGATATTAGTTTGGACCGATTTGGGGTTCGATATGCATTGTGTGGATAAGCACGATAATTTGCCGGGGGATTGTATTATAGGTCGCGATAATCTATGGGGACGCTCCGTCACTGATACGATTAATCTTTCTCTGAAACTACAATCGACTGGGGTGAGTGGAACTAGCCGTTGGTCACTTTGAGGGAAGCCATGGGATCGGGGGCAGTAAATACCGTGGAGAAAACCATAGTAGCGAAAGCGAGGACTGTGCCCGTTACGACCACGGGGATCAATACTAAACATACCACGGTGGTAGTGGAGAAGCAAGAATTGTCGCCGGGAGTATATCTAGGGGCTGCGCTAACAACCGTAAATGATGTGGTGTTGAAAGCGCCCATTCTGAATTCGACTGAGGTTCACTACTACCTAAAAGATGGGATTATGCCGAAGTTCAGTAGTTTTGTGAATTTAAAGGATCCAGGTGCGGGCGTGGCACGTACCGGAGGTGGATGTCAAGGAGAGGGTCAGTAGGATAATGGCACAATCAAGATGATTCCGACTTGAATAGTGAGGAAAAGTCATCCATTCAGGTGATGTGCGCGACGTACTATGATATCTTCTGGTTATAGGGAGATAATCTACCTTGCACGAATACAGTAAAGCATAAAATACCCGTGCAGCCTGGGCAGTTGCCGATTAATCAGAAGCAGTACTGGTTACCTCAGTTTTATCGTGCGGAAATTAATAGGTAGGTCCAGAAGCTCCAGGATGATGCCATAATTTCACATGGCGTGTCACCGTGGAATTCGCCATTGCCGTCTAAGGCAGGTGCCAAGAGTTGGCGACTTGTGGTAAACTTTCATAAACTGAATGACGCAACTTCGAAGTAGGTATTACCCATCCCGAGGATTGATGAAATTTTGGACCAGCTGGAGAGCAGCAGATATTTTTCCATTTTGGATTTGGCCAGTGGTTAGCATCAGGTGGAAATGAATAAACCGGAAAGGGAAAAACAGCATTCAGCACGGCGCTGGGTCAATAGGATGCCATTCGGGTTAACAGGTGCACCTGCAACCTTCCAATTATTAATGAATCATGTGCTAACAGGTCTTCAGGGCACTGATTGTTTTATATATATGGACGACATTGTCCTATATGGAGGGAGTCTGGCCAAACATGACGCAAGGCTATGTAAAGTGTTCCAGCTGTTAAGGGAAAATAATATGAAGGTAAAAATGGAGAAATGTAACTTACTAACACGGGAAATAGTTTATTTGGGCCATAGGTGTTTGGAGAATGGAGCGCTTCCCGACCCGGAAAAGGTGGAATGCATTAAAATTTTCCACCACCGAGGAACAAAAAGGAAGTGCAATCATTTTTAGGACTGGCAAATTACTACCGTAAGTTCATTCGCGGGACGGCCAACATTGCCTTGCCAAAACATAAATTGCTTCGCAAGGATCATGCGTTCAATTGGACACCAGACTGGCAGCCTGCCTTTGAGGAGCTTAAAAAGGCGATAATGTCACCCCAATATTGGCATATCCTGATTTGTCAAAACCTTTTGCATTTACCACTGATGCAAGCGGCGGGGCTATAGGAGCGGTTCTTTACCAGGATAGTGGCGGAGGTGATCGTCCCACTGCATCTGCAAGCCATGCGTTGAATAGGGCGGAAAGTCGGTACTCCACGATAGAGAAGGACTTTCTGGCAATCGTATGGGCGGTGAAAAATTTGTTGGGTCGGTGCTTTAAGATTTTCACCGATAATCAACCGCTTAAGGGTATTGCGAATCTGAAGGATCAGACCTCCAGATTGGTACGGCTTCGACATAAGCTATCGGAATATGATTTCAAAATTTGGTACAAGCCAGGCAAGAAGAATCAGAATGCGGATGCGTTGAGCGGAATAAGAGTCCCAGGAAAACATTTATGCCAATGGTCCTCACGGGTACTCCCAGTCGACCTTTCCAGAAGGTATATATGGATATTATGGGATCCCCCCTGAAAGCACTGCGGGTAACAAATTGACATTGACTTTTCAAGATGATTTTTCGAAATTTATGTTGTGCGCAGCAATGCCGTATGGGGAGGCTAGAACGGTGCCGAAAGTGTTCTCTAATGAAATTATAGCCAAGTACGGGGTACCAAGCATGCTGGTCATGGACAACGGGACAAATTTCATATCGAGGGTGTTTTCGAATACCTGTAAGCTATTGGGGTTCAAGAAAGTGAACATAACACCGTATCACCCGCAGGCAAACGGCTCATTTGAAAGGAATCACCGTCGTTTGGCGGAGTATTTAAGGAACTTCGTTAATGAGGATGGCAGCAATTGGGATCAATGGCTGGCACCGGCTATGCGTGTTCACAACAACACTGTACATTCATCTACGGGGAAGACCACATTCAAGAAATTATACGGTTTCGACATCGACTTACCAACAAACCTAAATAGAAAGTGTGCGCCGCTTTAACATACGGATCACCCGAACAAGGTCCTTAAGTATCAGATACATCGTTCGCATGAGCTGGTGCAAAGGAATCAAGTGAGGGCGAAGATTTTGTCGAAAAGGGCCTATAACAAAGAGGTAAATGCTGTGTCCTTTGAAGTAGGTGGCAGGGTGCTTATGAGGAACAACACCAGGAAGAACAAGTTCTCACCTATTTGGGCTTGACTTTATGAGGTAACCGGGAGTGCATGAAGGGGAGGAATCGTAAATGGCATAATAACCATTTACCGACGTTCCACCATTGATCGCATTATTTGGTCAGAAATCATTCCGTTAATGCACATTTCCATGACAAAGGTTTTGTTTTACTCTGTTATTTGGCAATTTTTATGTGACGTGGTGAGGGGAAGGTATCCCACCAGGAAGCCTCAGGTTTTTTTTTATGGAGGATGACGCCATGTGTAGCGGACATATTTCAGTAGTTGAGAATGGTTCAACGGGATGAACCCGGTAGGGGAGTCAGAAGCAAGTCTCGCAAAATTCGCGGCATACACTGTGGGGAAGGTTTTGCCGAGAATAGCTTCACAGTGGCCCGTTTTCGGTTTGCGGAATACAGCAGGGAACTGCTCTACTCCGGAAAAGGATGACGCGCTGTATGCGGTCATGCCTTATATGGGTGGCAGTGTTCAGGAAGGACACGTGCCTTAATTTGTTGTTTTTATTTTGGAAGCTTTAGGTTGGACATGTGTATAGAGGGGAGCTTAGGTATGGTTTCAGTCAGGCCCCCGATAGATCGGCTTGCTGGTATCTTATTGCAGTAGAAGTAAGAACAGTAGTGCTCTTGGTGGTAAGGTTCTTTTTCGTGCGGCTCTTTACTTAGAGCGAAGTGACCATTTATTAAAATACAGGGATTTGAGTTGTTTTTTCTGTTAAAGATGTAATATGTGTATTACTTTAGTATTCGTCGAGTATTGGTTTTTTTCGTATAACATGGATTAATTCCTAGAATTAAATTTCGCTACTGGCCCCAGCGTCTCCTCATTATCAATTCCTTGCTTTTGAGTGAAATATAACTAACTGCGCTTTAAATTGCTCCATATCACCATCTTGGTTTGTTTTGATTTTATATACCCACTAGGTAGAATTTGTTGTTTAACCTTTAAGTAGTTGTACCAAGTTGCTAGAGTCAGTCATAAGAGATTCATACCCTTCATCAAGGGCTTGCATCCACTGCAAGATAAGGCTACTAGTTACTGCTTCTTGGAAGTTCTGCGGTTCTTCATAATCGGCGGTTAGTGTAAAACTTATGAAATTATTAATCACTATAAGTGAGAGAAGATGTCGTGAGTAGTTTTAAAAGTTTAAGAACTGTTTAAGAATTTGAATTCGAAAACAAAGAACTTAGTGGAAAGCTGAAGGTGTTCGAAGATGCGGAATTGAAAACAGTATCTGATCAATATTCATGCACAATGCAAGAGGAACTTATATTAGGGGTGACTCAGCAAGCAATTCCACATCATTTTAAATCATTGGCAATGATAAAAATAAGGTAATTGCGTTTTATATGAACTCATGCTGAAAAAAGTTGAATACAGATTTTCCACAGATTTTCCTCAGGCATAAATGAAAACTCACTAGTAATGAAAAATTTATACACTATGATAACGCATCATATGATCAACTTGGAGTCGTGTATTACGAGTTGCTCTACGAAATGAAATCATTACTGATGCTGTCTATTGAAAACAATTGATGCGAATGAGTCGAAATAATTTAAAGCGTGATAAATATTACTGTAGACCAGGGACGTATGCAAGAATTTGATTCGGGGGTATCCATCCTTTTTTCTTTTTCGTCATATATTGACATTTAAAAAAATCCATTTGTATATTACTTCATAGTTATATTATTCAAGCATTTATTGTTGAGTCTTCCTTGTGAATAAAACAAAAAATTTACTTATTACAATGTACAACACAAAAAAAATTACAAGGTCCGGCCTATAAATTTTGATAGAGGCGACAAAAAAGAAGACATGTGTATGGGGGTTTTGAAAGTTTACATCTGAATTTCATTTGTGGGGGGGGGGGATTAAAGTTTCCCAACTCTGGAACATTCTAAAAAGAGCAAAAAACTCCATTAAAGCAGGGGTTTAAAACGGAAAATTCAACCAGAAAGTCAGAAATACGATACAACAAAAGAGAGCTTATTTTTTCATGCTAAATTTTTGGGGAACTATAAAATAAAATTCTTAATAATAATAGGTATGTTACCTATCGTCGGATGGGTTAATTTGTCTAGTTTCTCAGTTTATGCTTTATTTATAAGGTTTTAGAAACATTTACACACTAATAGGAAAAAATTCAAATTAGTGCATATGCTAGAAATTGAAAAACCTTTGTCTTGAGTAACAAAACATTTTTTGATAGATATTCCACTCGCATCCCACTTAGCGACCAAAAAGTACTTAAAGGAAAAAACCCAAGCTTTCTTTTGAGCAAAAAAAATCCTTTTTTGAAATAAGTAAAAAAATTTTTGATTTTGCAAAAAAAGTCAAAAAATTTTTTTTAAATTTTTTTTCCGAAAGACTGAAATCAGCTATCTAAACTATTTGGGACAAATTTTTCTCAGAACAATAGGTAAAAAGTTACATTGATGAGAAAAAACACCAGTTTGGTCAAAATGTCAAATTTTGACCTCCTCTAGCTCGGAGAGTTCTGGACCGATCTTGTTGATAAATTTTGTCTAAGCTACTATCCAATAGGACTAACCTTGGTGTAAATTTCATCCTGATCGGAAAACATCGGTTTCAAAAGTTGGATCACTTGATATGAAACCCCCATATATAAATTATTTATTTATTTATTTATTTATTTATTTATTTATTGTTCGTTTAACTTATAATTACGAATTATATGAAAACGTAGTTGAGAGCAATAGCATCGTAAGCCTTCAGCTCTTTATATTAAAATAAACTATTATAATTTATTTAATAACACTAGTCAACAGTCAAAATGTACTCGGGATGCGATAATTTTTTCTGTGTAGATAACCTTGACATGAGCTCGAAAAACGCAATAAAAAATTTTTTTTTCGTTTGGTTTTTTTTTTTTTTTTTTTTTTAAATTTTAAAAATTTTTTTTTGGTTAATTTGTTTCGTCCGGCATAACTCGGGAACCACTAGCCCGATTTAATTGAATTAAATTGTAAAAAATTTAAAATTACAATTCCCTTAATCTGTTTATATATTGTTTTCCTATACAAGCAACAGTTTCCAAGTTAAAAATGAATATATAAAGGAAAAAACTTATTTTTGCCTAAAAATTTAAATTTTTTTTTTTTTAAAAATCCATAAAAAATCCCAAATGAAAAAAAATTTCAAATCTTATTACTTTTACGTAAAGATACATAACCTATGAGCAAAATAAGAGAAAGATCATGAAAATCGATGCACGCGTTTCGCTTTTATTCGCAATTGAGTAAAGGTATGAATTTAAAAAATTTGCTCGACATATGCACAACTTTGTCTATGGTAAGGTTTTTTCTTTTTTTTTATGATTCTCAGAATTAACAAAACGGAATAAACAAAGGGTTATTTAATTTTTATGATTGCGTAAGCAAAGTAATAAACGGTAATAAATGTGCGTGAACAATTAAAAGGAAAAAAGGAAAGGGGACTTTTTTACTTATTTGGGTTTTCCGGTGACTACCTGTATGATTTTTTTACATAAATGCAACCCACATTTATTCGGAAAATTTAAGACTCACACATGGTGAAACAGGTATGTAGCCACCGTAAAAAAATATACACCCATTTATAAGTACCTGTCAGTAAAATACTAAACAATACACAGTACAAATAGGTCTTCATTGATCGATTTTACTCATTCAACAAGTGTCGACGAACGCGATAGTTAAAATGAGCAAACGTTCGCGAGTATTTGAATGCAATACCAATCCAAGTAATTTTTGTTACATGTGCGGAGAATACGTTTGTGGAAAAAACAAGCGTTATTTTTCACCTAAATTGAGAGATTCATTTGAAGAGAGCTTCAATTTAAAGGTCTCAAACATAGATGAGCGGTGGACACCAAGTGCTCTATGTCCAAGGTGCTACGTACAGCTAAGTGACTCAAGGTAAGTGTAGATTACGAAATTCAAGAACATATATAACTTATTATTGCAATTCTTTCAGACGACAGCCGAGAATCATCATGCCAATGCTTTGGAGAGCTCCGCTTTGCCATGCAACAGATTGCTACTTCTGTCTTAGCAAAAAAACAGGCGTGGGAAAAAATATACGATGGACTTACGCTGCTGTTTCAACAGTGAATTTTCCAGTGCCATTTTCCAAAGAACCAGTGGACCCGCAACCGCCCGTTTCAAGATGGGCATCTAATAATGAGGCGATACATCCATCATCAGATCCGGAGACAGTAGGAACCACATCAGAATGCGAGTCAACATATACATTGCATGGAGGTCAACGCTTATGTTCCCAAGCAGAACTGAACGATTGGGTTAGAGAATTGAAACTCTCCAAGGAAGATGCAGAGTTGCATGCATCGCGCATGAAACAGTTCGGTTTCTTGGCTCCTGGTGTGGTGACAACAATCTACAGGAAGCGTCATGAACCATACGCAAGGTACTACACAAAAAAAGACAACATCTGTTTTTGTAAGGACATTCCCGGATTATTTGGTGAACTCGGGTACTCTTACGATCCAGGAGAGTGGCGTCTTTTCATCGACAGCAACAAGCAGAGCCTTAAAGCAATTTTACTGCACAACGGCAACAAGAAACCTTCGATTCCAATTGCTCATGCCGTTGACACCAAGGAAACATACGAAGTCATGGACAATCTACTAAAGTGCCTTAACTATGAGAAACACGATTGGAAAGTTTGTGCCGACCTTAAGGTTATCGGTATCCTTTGTGGATTACAAGGTGGATTCACAAAGTACTGTTGTTCTCTCTGCCTTTGGGACAGCCGCGATCGTCAACATCATTACACCAGGAGGAGTTGGACAGAAAGAGTTAACTTCATCCCCGGCAGCGACAACGTGAAATATACACCACTCATAAAAAAGGAAAATGTTTTTCTCCCACCTCTTCACATAAAGCTCGGACTCATAAAAAACTTCGTGAAGCTATCAACAAAGATGGCGAAGCGTTCGCCTATTTAAAAACCATTTTTCCTCACCTTTCATCGGCAAAGATTAAGGAAGGCGTTTTCGACGGTCCGCAAATTAAAAAGTTGTTGCAAGACCAACAGTTTGAACACATTTTATCACCAAATGAAGCTGCAGCTTGGAACTCATTTCGGCAAATTGTTTCCGGATTTCTTGGAAACAACAAAAGCTCAAATTACAGAGAGATCGTCGAACAACTACTCCAAAATTATAAAAAAATTGGAGCAAATATGTCGCTTAAGATACATTTTCTACACTCGCACTTGGACTTCTTTCCGGACAACCTGGGCGATGTGAGTGACGAGCATGGTGAGCGTTTTCATCAGCAAATGAAAGAAATTGAGCACCGATACCAAGGATTTTGGAACGAAGCTATGATGGGGGACTATATCTGGTTCCTAATAAGAGAAACAGACCCACAACAATATAAAAGAAAGACAAAAGCACATAATTATTTTTAATTTGAAGGTTTTTATTTTTGTGTTTAGATATTTTTTTTTAAAACTTTTTTATAATTAATTAATGTTGATATCCTTAGGATAATTTCTTGTACATATATCGAATTGTTTTTTAATTTAAAGTCATATATTTTTGTCACCCAACAAATTTTAATTTTTTTTTGTAATAAAAAAGAAAAAACCTTACCATAGACAAAGAGCAAATTTTTTAAATTCATACCTTTACTCAATTGCGAATAAAAGCGAAACGCGTGCATCGATTTTCATGATCTTTCTCTTATTTTGCTCATAGGTTATGTATCTTTACGTAAAAGTAATAAGATTTGACATTTTTTTTCATTTGGGATTTTTTATGGATTTTTTAAAAAAAAAAAATTTAAATCTTTAGGCAAAAATAAGTTTTTTCCTTTATATATTCATTTTTAACTTGGAAACTGTTGCTTGTATAGGAAAACAATATATAAACAGATTAAGGGAATTGTAATTTTAAATTTTTTACAATTTAATTCAATTAAATCGGGCTAGTGGTTCCCGAGTTATGCTGGACGAAACAAATTAACCAAAAAAAAAATTTTTAAAATTTAAAAAAAAAAAAAAAAAAAAAAACCAAACGAAAAAAAAATTTTTTATTGCGTTTTTCGAGCTCATGTCAAGGTTATCTACACAGAAAAAATTATCGCATCCGGAGTACATGAAATTTTTTTCATTTTGTTGAGTAGTGTAATTTAAAGCTAATACGTATATACATATTGACATGTTTTATATTTCATTGTAAAGATTTGATATTTTGAGAAATTTAGTCAACAGGGCAATATTATCTATAGAAGGATGGAACAGTGGGTACAAAGGTTCGGAAATTGGAAATATTGCTTTACGGGAGTTATCAGTTTTCGGGCAGTCACAAAGGAAATGTGATGGATTTGTGGGATATGGGATGTTACAGTTACAGAAATGTGTGGTACTGTTATTAAATAAATGTCGATATTAGTATGACCTAGGAGTAATCGCTCGCATTTAGTACAATCTAGTCTACTAACATTCTTCATATTGTCGTTCATGTAGCTGTAAATGGTTTTTATATTTCGATTAATATTCCTATATCAGGTAGATGTTGCGTCAAAAATTAGGTCTTGTTCATTTTTTAAGTATTTTCTGTCAATTAATGATAGCAGGTCTTTTCGATTGAAGTTTTGAGTTGAATGTAAAGATGTTTCGCAGCAGTCTTGGTTGCAAGATCCGCAAATTCATTTCCCTTTATTCGGCTCTGTCCAGGGACCCAAATAAGTATAATTTTTTTTTTTTTGAGATTTTGCAGTTAGAGTGTTCCTAATGTTGGAAATGTAATAGCCATTATTTGAAACATTCTGTATTGCTTGTATTGATGATGTATTTTCTGTTGTAATGTATTGTGTTGTATTGAATTGAGATATATCAGTAGAGGATTTTGATATTTCATGTAGGGATATATGATGGGGAACTATTTCATCTTGTTCTTAGAAATATGTAAAGGTATATCTAATTGATTACAATCTTGTATTGTCTTGTAAATGGCTGATGGTACTTTGGGTATTTTTTTTTTTTTTTTTTGAAATATTAACTTTTTTCGCTATCTGATTTAGCGAAGTATTGTTATTATATAACAATATACGAACGAGTTTTTTAGTTTCAATTTCTCGTTGTGTATTTGATGGTTTAATGTTAGCTTCAAACAACATATTGTTTATTGGCGTAGAACGGAAAGCCCCGAGAGAAGCTCTAACAGCTGAGTTTATTATTGAATCAATTTTTCTAAGCTGGGATCTAGGAGCTGATCCATAGAGTGGAAAACCATAATTTATTTTTAAGATTATAAGAGCTTTGGTAACTGAAATGAGAGAGATTGTATTGCAGTTAAATCTTGTGCTAGACATTTTAATATGTTTAGCCGGTGTGTTAGGGCAGTTTTTAGGTTGTCAATATGATCGTTCCACATGTATCTCTTATTACTGGTTACGCCAAGTATCCTCATAGTATCCGTTTTTGAAATTACGATGTTCGATGTACGAATTTAGCAATGACAGTTTTTTAGTCTACAAACATGTATATATTTACATTTTGTGGTAGAGAGTGTAGCTGCAGTTACATTACACCAATTTTTAATGTCATTAAAGAGGGTGTCCAAATTCAGCACAGTGTTTATCTTCCTGTCCGAACGAATAATTAAATTAAAGTCGTCGGCGTATGCGCAGAAATCAATTTCCTTATGTAGGGATATGATTGAACATGACTTAATATATGCTATCACAAAAAGAATAACTGATAAGGGCAATCCCTGGCTGATTCCATTATGTAGAGGGAAGGAGTTTGAGTAACAATTTTTGATTCGTACTGTTATTTTTCTCTTAGTCATAAAATTAAACACGTATCGTATAATATTTGGGCCGTCTTTCCATTCTATTAACTGATCCAATATTGAATGAATTCCAACTTTAACAAATGCTCGTTCAAAGTCAAGTGATAATGTGGTCGCATGTTTACGTGATGAGAGGCAGTTAGCGATTTGGTAGTCTAGATAAAGTAGACTATCAATTGTCGAGCTCCTCTTTCTGAAACCAAACTGCCGGTTATTAAGCAGGCAGCTTATTTGCAGTAATAAACCACCATAACCTATTGGAAACGATTTTGTCCAAAACTTTGGATAAGCAAGGGTTCAAAGAAATGAGTCGATATGACTTAATCATAGCTTTGTCGTATCCGGGCTTAGGAATGGCTATAACTACGCTATTTTTGAACTGCTGAGGAATGTAATTGGAAAGTATATTATTATAAAGGTTTAAAATTCTTACTTTTAGTTGATAAGGCAACATTTTCAACATTGGATAAGAGATCCTGTCCATCCCGTGGTTTTTCTCATTAATTTACTTAAGGTGGAACTTAGCTCGATGATATTTATATTGCCTTCTATTCTTAGTGCCTCAGCGCAAGGTATAGTTCCAGGAAGATTTGAAACCAGATTTTGTTTGTTTGCTCTAAAATTATTTGAAAAATTTAAATCAGATGAGTTGTCGGACCAGAACCTTCCTAATTCTTGCGCCATTTCCATGTTATCAGTAATCTTAACGTTAGGGTGAAGTTATGCAGTGTATATTTTGTGATTTCTTGTAGCCGGTAAAATTTCGAATATTTGTCCATATTTTGTCAGTAGGTGTATTTGGATTGATTGTAGAAGTGAAGGTGATAGAGTCTTTTGGTTACTTTAATTTTTCATTTATTTAAAGAATTTGACGATTTATAGTTGAACAGATTTGTTTGGTTAATGTTCCTTTTGAATATATGCCAAAGCATATTCTTTTCTACTTTTAGCATATCTAGTTCACTATTCCACCATGAGACTTTTTTAGGATTGGTTCGGGATTGGGGGATAGATACATTGGCTGCTTGTATTATTGATTTGGAAATATTAGCGGCTTCTTTATTTATATTGGTAGAGACGGGTCTACTAAGGTTGAAGTTATAACAGCAGTTTTGGAACTTTGTCCAGTTAGCATATTTGGTGTTAAATTTATTTTTAGTAAGTGTGGTTTGAGTAATAGATATATGAAATAAATCATGTTTATGTTAACTAAAATAATCTAGCCCATAAAAACAAAGTTTTTATTAAAACTCTTTCTTTCCTTATGCATATGAGTTTTGAATATCTCCGTGACTGTGCGTGACTGCGTGTGACTATCTTAAAATTAATCTTTGGCCACAGCAAGTCTATGGACAAAGTTTCCGATCCATCGGATGAGGGTAAGTGGGGTTTTAATCTCTCCGTGACTGTGCGCGACTATGTCAAAGTTAATCTTTTTTCACAGCAAGTCTATCGACCAAGTTTCAGATCGGTCGGATGAGAGTAAATGATATTTAGATCCCTCCGTGACTGTCTGTGACCATGCGTGACTGCGCGTGACTAAGTCAAAGTTAATCTTTTTTCACAGCAAGTTTATGGACCAAGATTGAGGTCGATCGGATGAGGGGAAATGGCATTTAGATCACTTCGTGACTGTGCGTGACCACGCGTAACTGTGCGTGACTACCCCAAAATTAATCTGTACTCACGACAAGACCATGGGCCAAGTTTCAGATCAATTGGATAAGGGGGAATGGGGTCCACCACTGGCACACAGACAGAGAGAATGAGTTAAAGGAAAGAGTTTAAAAACATGCTTTTTAGCAATTTCAAAAATTGTGTATTTCCATCAAAGTTGAAAAATAGTGAAAAAAAAATAGACAGAAACCAGAAACAAAAAGTAAAATTTCTTTTCTATAATATACTGAATATATTCATAAATCAATGGAAATAAAAAAATTACGATTAGTTACCCCTTTTTTATATACCACCTAAAACTGGATAAAATTGCCTAAAAAGTGTGTTTTTTAACTGCTAAAATGATTTTTCAGCTGAACTTTGTGGAATTAGGTAAAGGAATAATCAGAGAACATATATTAAAAATATGGCAGATATAAAAAATTATTAATTTTTTATATTTTCCACCAAAGTTGAAAAATAGTGAAAAAAAAAATAGACACTTGGTAGATAGCGATATCGATATCGGATGCGGTGATTTGGACTGAACCAAATTGCCAAAAAATTGTGTGTTTTTTGAAAACTGAAAATCGGCCACTTTGAAGCGTTATATCTTCTAAACTAAAAATTTGATTTTATTGAACGTAGCAAATTTGTGATCTTTGAAAAATTTCCTATAAGATGAATTTATTCAAAATATCGAAGCGCTCATGAAATTTTTGATTTTTGCGACATCGTTTGTGCTAAGGGCGCCATTGTGCGTCGATAGCGCCAATGCAATGGGAATGTTCCACATCTCTTTAAACGCTTCAGCTTCTACTCTCCATTCATCATTGTTATTGGGAATCTGCAATTTTTTAAAGAAATTATTTGTTTTAATCTGGCATGGATTCAGTTATACCAACCTAGCACCGAAATTATTGCCTCACACGTTTCAGTGATAAATTTCAAGTTTTTGTGGGGCAGTAGCCGTCACTTGCCAAAAAGCGTAAAGTAACTGATAGGCGATGATATGGTGATATTGGCTCCCTCATCACAGTTTGCTTTTTATTATTTTTAATGGTGTTACTTTTGCCAACAATTCAGTAAAAGTGCGCTTATCCATTCTTAAATAATTATTCCAATCACTAGGAGCAGTAATTTCCAATTCTTTAAGAAGTTTCATATTGCCTAACACTTGTCTTTTTTTTGCAAGTTTTTCACTCAAGCACGCTTCTTCTTTACACGCCTTATTCGTTGTCTTTTTAAAATAATAGCAATAATAATTGCTGCGCAAATTTTATCTTTTCCCATATTTATTTATTCATACTGATGGCAACTCTGACCACAAGAAGCGAAAATTAAGTGACGATTGAATTTAATTAAAAAAAATAAAATTTCATTCGGTTTAAAAAATAGATAAGACTATTTAAAACCATTGATAATAAAACAAACACTGTGTAATATATAAAGTTATAAGAAAAAAGTTATATCTTATTTATAAACTTTAATTAAAAACACCAGAATGCCTGATTGCAGTAAATGCAAAACAGCAATACGTAGGGAAACGGGTGTAAGATGTATGGGAGTGTGCAATAAAGAATATCATTGTACAACTAAATGTGCCGGAATAGACCAATATTCAGCAAAGGTTCTGGAAGCAAACAATTATGTCCGTTTTGTATGTGATGACTGCCTGCAGCACATACAAAATGTTGATTTGTTACTTAAGGTATACAAGACGATGTCAATAAAAATAAACAAAACTTAGCCGAGTATAAACACGAATTCAAAATGTCGTTGAAAGAAAATTAAAGTGAAATAAAGCAACTTCTAGAGGCTATTGAAAAAAGATACGAAGAAAGGTTAAAAAAAATAGATAGTGCCCAAAAATCATTTGAAAAAAATGCACAAGAAATAAAAAAAATTATGTAAACCAATTTGAAAATAAAAGTAATGAAATATTCAACAAAATGGGAGAAAATAATATAAAGATGTGCCAAGATAAAAGAAGTTATAACAGAAATAAACGTCAAACAAAGCAAAATGTCATATGCTGATAAAGTGCAATCTAAAACAATGATGTCAAGTGCTAATAAACAAATGCCACTAATATTAAAACTAAAAGAAAAGCAAAAGGAAGAATTAAATAAAAAAGTGAATCCCGTTAATTTAAAAATAACTAATGTCGAACATAGAAGAAATGGAGGTGTAGTAATTCGGAAGAAGAAATTATTGAAAAAATAAGGAACCAAAATCCAATTATAAACAATTGTGAAATTAAAGTAATAAAAGCATACGAATATAAAAGAAAAAATAGAACAATATACAATGTTAAAATAAAAACTGATGGTGAATTATATACAAAAATAATAAATGCGCAAAGGTTAAATATAGGTTGGGAAAGATGCAGAGTTTAGGATGGCACTGATTTAAGGAGATGCTTTAAATGCAAGGGCTTTAATCATTTATCAAATGACTGTAAAAATCAAGAATTGTGTGTGAAGTTCCATGGAAATCACAAATCCAAGGAATGTAATAAAGAACCAGTAACTAAATGCATAAATTGTATAAGGATGAATCTAAAATTATATATGGGATTAGATGAAAATCATGGGACTTATAGCAAAGAGTGCCCAGTTTACCAAAATAAACTTAAAATTAAAAAGAGAAAAATGGGTCTATCATTTTTACAATTATAGAATATATATATTTTGTATGCAAACGTACAAGGCCATACAAATAGTTTTAATCAGGTAGACATAATAGCTGCAACGGAAACACCAGACTTTTTTATACTATCAGAAACACATATGACAGAAGATGTTGCCGAAGATGAAATAACTCTACAAGATTATAATCAACTAGTATCGTTTTCAAATTCTTCAAGAGCAGGAGGCGTAATCATATACTACAAACAAGAATGGAAAGTCACAAAAAATTCGAAAAGAAGGCAAATTCTAAATATTGGATTATAGCTTGTACAGCAATTCGTAAAAATGTGTACTTGATATTCGTAGCAGTTTACAGATCGCCCAGTGGTTTTGAATCGGAGTGTGAAGAAACCAATGATATAATTACGGCAGGAGATTTTAACATAGATTTGTCATCAAATCATTTTTATAAAAATAAAATCGGAAGTTCATTGAACGATAATGGTGTTAAACAAATAGTAAATGAGTACACTCGTGTAAAAAATGCATCCAGAACGTTAATTGATTATGTTATTACAAACAGCGTTAAGATTACTGTGCAAAATATTAATCAAAATAATATATCAGATCACGAAATGATTAAAATATTAATAAAGGATGAAGAAAAACAAGGAAAAAGAAAAAACACTTTAGAATTTTTTAAATATAACAAAAACCAATTTTCAATGGAGCTAAGTAAAAAAATGTGCTTTCAAGAAAATATTAATCAAAATGTACTCAAGCTTGATGAATGCTTGGAGGAGACAGTACAAAAGTTTACGTTAAACAAAACAATTAAGAAACAAAATTAAGTTAATAAATGGTTTAATGATGAATTATGTGCTATAAAAAGAGACAAAATAACAAAATACCATATTGCTATATTTGAAAACACTACCGAAGCATGGGCAAATTACAAATCAGTTCGAAATTTGTACAAGGTTAAATATAAATGTAAATACATTAACAATCAAATAAATAATACAAAGGACCAAAAATAAATGTGGAGAGAAATAAAGGACTTAGTGATAAAGAAAAGCCAAAATGTGATAAAATCTGTGATATTTAATAACGTAGAATTTAAGGAAAATATTCAAATAGGTAACAACTTGAACTAATATTTTGTGGATAGTATTAAGAAAATAACGGACTCAATAGAAGATGTGCAATATACCAGTAAAATGCTTATGACCAACGAAAGATTTGAAGTTAGAGCAATAACAATTCCAGACCTTAAAAATATAGTAAAGAAATTAAAAAACAAACCGGATTACTGTAAAGTATCAACAAAAATTATTCTTGAAAATTGGCATATAACGGGAAAAATTTTACTCGAAATTGTAAATAAATCATTTGAAATAGGGCAGTTCATAGAAAATTGGAAGGAAACTATGGTTATCCCAGTTGAAAGAGTGGCAAAGACGATAAAATGCGAAGAATATCATCCCATAAATATGTTAAAACATGTGAAAAAATATTTGTTCACTCTCTATTCCTAGTACATAATAGAATTGGCTGTCGCAAACCCTAGCGGTTGCAGTACAAGATCTCGTACAAAGTAGACACAGGATTTTGCAGACCAAAAGCAGCAAAAAACATGTAAACATAAAAGATGGTTTATTTTTTAGAATATACAATTTCCAAAAAAAGCGTAATTGTAACTAATTTTGTACATTAGGGATATGAAAACTGTTAAACCAACGAGGACTATAGCACCATGTGATATGCAATATTGGTTAAATAAATATTTATTTTCAAAAATGTGTTTTAGATCCGTTGTTACCGAAAAGAGAGAACACATTCATCATATTTGCTGTTTGTTGTTAAAAAAACAGCTTTGATTTACTTGATAATAATAAAATAACCTGTAGTGATAAATTCATTGCATTCGGTGGGCACAATTTTTTGGATCGCGAAAAAATTATTTAATATTTTTATATAAATTTTAATGTGCTATTTCACTCTGCTGCGCCAACTTTGATATTAACAAAAATTGTAAAAAGTCATATCCTTATTGTACATTAAATTAAACTCTGGTTTATGTAATGATGATTTCCATAATAGTCAGTTTTATATAGACTACTTATTTCGGAAAACTTCAGCTAACATCTGAACAAACAAGAATATCGAAAATTGGAGATAACGTAATCGCTTTAATTGAAATACATTAATTTGATCTAGAAAATCTGAACATCTTCCTACAAATAACAAAAAAATTCAAATATTTTAGTGAAAATCCAACATAACGATGGATGAGGCTACAAAAACCTATCACATAACAGACATTGGTATATTTCTTTGAAAGAAATGTGAAAATTTTGGAAAAAATAAAAAGGGGTTTTTTTTAAACGGCGGTTATCGTTAGGGCCGAAATATTTTGAGAAAAATCATAAAAAAGCCAAAGTTCAATATATCGGGGGTGCATCGAACTCTGTTTTTTGGTATACTCGTATGAAGTCGACACACCTTAATGTACATATGTAAGCATTAATTAAAACTAGCAGATTCTAGCCCTCAAAATTAGAGTGCAAATTTTAGGAAATTTTATTTTTTCATTAAATAAAGACCCTAATTAATAAAGACCCTTTCAAATATTATACGTTTGGTCAAAATCAGGATAAAACGATAGAACAAAACATCGGTCACAAGAAAGCGCCTAGCCTATTCTGTTCTGCATATAACAGTGTCCAAAATCATAACATATTAATTTTGTTTTTATGCTTTATTTTTTTTTTGAAGTCTTTGGGCTTCAAAAAACACTTCGCTTCAAAATTCCAACATTGGCTTTAATGTGATTCAAGTCTGGTGAATGTGGCGTTCAATAAAGTATTTTTATTATTATTATTGTATTTAAAGAAATTACGGTCACGAAGTGTGGTTGCGATTAGAGCCTACGGTCAAGCTCAAGTTCTCGAACTACTCGGTTAGCTCGAGTAATATATGAGCTACTGGAGCCGAGCTAGTAACTCCAGTAGTAAAAACTCATGTTTTTAAAGTAAAAACAAGCATATATAAATAGTTAATATAATATATATACACTTTTTGGAATCAAAGAAGTATCATCTATAAATTTCACTTGGATCGGACTATCCTACTGGCGTGGAAAAGCAACTACTCGAAAAATATCGGCCACATTTCGCTCAATAGTATGAAAATATTTTCTTCGTATATCGCTTTACGAACTAGTTATATATATATTTTTATATGCTTTCAAGCATTAAGAATTTTATTTTTTATTTCTAGAGCTACAGGTTCGGCTCAAGTAGCTGCATACTCGAGAAATGGGGAGTTCTGGTTTCAATCACTATCAATGTGAGAATTCCAAAGCTCAAATGAAGTGGCATATTACACTCCAAATATGAAATCACTTGTATTCAAAGAAACAATAATTTCATTCATTTAAGGAAATATTTGAAAAGGAAATAAAGACCATGATTCCATCTAATCCATGTGTACTTCTTTGTAAATAACGTGGATAAGCATCATACTCTACATATAACGTCTAACTTGATGAAATTGAACTTTAAGGATCCAATTAAGGTAGAAATGTAGAAGTGTAAATCTTTACTTGCTTTGAAGATGCTTCTTGATAAGCAATAGTTCAGTGGTAGTTCTATAGCTTGATAAATTGTTTTCGAGTTTGCTAGTCAATGAACTGTTATATCAGTGGTTTTCTAGAATAACCGCGTACGTCATAAAATCAGAATGTTCAGGGGAGCCAAAAAACGTTATAATTAGAATTATGGGCTCGATATAAAGTTTTGAGAGCTTTTTTTAACAGTCCTGTAGATATGGGCAATAAATACTCTATATATAAAATTTTGCGTCAAAAATCTTCAGAGGAATAGACCTTAGAGAAGCACGAAAAAAAAATATGTAAATAACACTTAAAGTGTGTGCAGATAAAACTACTTATGTCGACAAACGTCGTTTTCTTTGAAAAAGAAAACTACCAATGCATCCACTCATATAGACATAAGTTGTTGTTGCTTGAAAAATAATTTTTTTTTGTTCGTCAACAAAAAGTTAACGGGAGTAAGGATGAGAATATAACAACATATCAAGAATAATAGTGACAAAAAATAACAGAAATAAACACACAAGTTTTTATAAGTGGTTATAAACTGAAAAATAATCCAAAATTATTTTGCATTTTTTTTCATTAATAACAACGTATTTCGCTATGTGTCGTTTTCTGAGAAAATAATTTGTCAGCGATCAAACGTAGGTTGACATACGTCGATATTGCTGCAAATTAATTAAATAAACATTTAAGTTACGTCGTTATTTAAAGAAAAAACTCAGAAATGGTAAATATTTTTTTTTTTAATTTGACACATGTAAAGAGCCTAAAAAATACATATATTTGGCATCGTTAACTCAAAACTGACAAAAATTGACATACGCGGTTATTCCAGAAAACCACAGATTTCAGCTACATTAAAATTTAGAGATTTCAGAACCTCAGTGGAAACTACAAATTTTTCTATCATCTCAAGCCAAAATTTTTCACCGACATCCTCCCAATTTCACTATTATGACGACATTTGTAGAAATCACGATGACGGCATCAATCGGGCAGCTAGGGTGCTCGTTGACATAAAAAATCGTCCAAATCGGTTGATTAGGGCCCGAGATTTCAATGAAGAACTAAAAAAAGTCTTGAAAAAATATAATTTTCTATGTTGTTCTTGTCACGATCACGCCCTTAATAGTGCAGCTACGGTGCTCATTTTTAGTGAGAAGGATTCACCAAATTCATGGGAAGATTTCTATTTCAAAAATTATTAAAATAGGTGGAACAGGTCCAGGGAAATCTCTGAAAAATAAAAAAAATGAAAAATATGATGTTTCTATATTGTTCCTGTTGTTATTCTAAATGTTGTGTTGTTGTCATAGCTGGACTTGTTGGTTTTGTGGTCGTTGTGGTAATAATATAATAAAAACTAACCCTTTGTACATTTTTTATTAACTCTGGTAGAAAAATTTAAAAGTTTCCATTGTTTTGGCATCACTCTAAAAATTTGCTAGATCATTTCTGTTATCACCACGAGCCTGCCTGCAAAATTTCAGATCGAATGGCTCACGGGAAATTGGTTAAAATCGATCCAAAATTTTTTCGACAAGCAGACACTACGAGTTAATATAAAGGGAGTAAAAATTCACCAACATCTAAAGCAAATAATGCGAAAATACCTAGTTGTTAATAAAAAAAAACAATGTAAATATAGCAAAAAAAAATTTTATGTATAAATTTATTTATAAATTTATATAAACGTATTAAATAATACAAATAATATACATGTATATCCATAACAACTGCATGTTAGAAATAAGTCGGTATATTATTTTATTTACATAAAATTCTGCATTATTTTGTTGTGGGGAAAATACATTTCTTTTGCATTAACAGAGTGTCACTTCATTTTGCTCAGCGTGACTATGCCACAGTAGATGGCGCCACAATTTTTGTTTGTTCTAATTAGCTTTGCAATAGTTATTTCTTTTTTAACATGAATGTTAATGTTTTCTACTGGATATCATACAGAACAATGTTAAGAGTATACACGGGCTGGTCTTTTATTTCATACGTATTTTCATTATTATTTTACAAATATGGACATAAGTTTGGCATATTAACTTTTTGTTGTCTTTACAAAATAGAGTTACCGAGTTCATCAATGACTTTTTTGCTTTCAAAACAGTTGTACATAGTTATATAGAATTATTATTCTGCTTTACCTACAAAATATCTGATTGCGATTACATCTAATTTTTAAAAATTGTTTATAATTACTAAAGCATTATTATTCACATAAATACAAAATTGTACTTTTTAAATTTCCCATTCAAATTTAAGAAAATATCAATTCTAAAAACTGGAAATAGAAATTTCCAATTATAAATTACAATTAATTGAATTTCAGAAAATCATATCAAAACGTCGGAAATTATAATTTTAAATTTAGAAGACATCAATTGCATCTTTAATATATAAATTTTATTCGTTAAACACAAATTGAAATTCCAAAAAAAAAAACACCAAATACCTTGTTTACATTTAAAAAATTTTTACATTTAAAAAAAAACTTGACATTCAGGAGAAATTAATAGCTTTTCAGTATCGCGATTCAGTAACTTCTTTTAACGATAGTCAAATCGTTAAAAAAAGAAAATTGCAAAATTATCAGTAAAATTTTTAAACGATATTCGCTGTTGTTAAAGTCAGCTGTTGTTGTTATCTAAACTACAACCATTTTTGGGTTGTTTATTCAATCGATAAAAACTTAAATTTTTAGGTTGAAATGTCGTCATACATAAATAAAAATCATAAAATAGTGAAAATATTTCGCTTTAATTAAAAAACTTTTTTATATAAATAAAAAAAATTAAATAGCATATTCAATCCATTATTTCATTTTCAAATAAATACACAGAAATATTAGAAAAAAAAATAAAGATATTAAACATAAACATAAAATCATCCTGTCAAACACGAAGTAATTTGTTTTTTCTATTCTTCTTTGTGTTTTTCGCTTATTTTGACAGAGATGCCACTCGTTTACAATTTAAATAAATAGAAAAATAGATTTGTCGACTGTCGTTAAGATGTATGTACTTAGTGAATCACTTAATCCTTAGTGCAAAAAACAATAGCTGTCGATATATTTTGCGATTGTCGGATCGTTGAAATTTACAGAATCACACTACAGAAAACATTAATTTAAATTCAATGAATTTTAGAAAACGTCAAATGATATTTAAGAATTGCGAACATAAAAACTGTTACATAAACGCAATTTGATGAGAATGTTATTTTTTATATATAAATTTTCACAATTCTTTTTGGATGAAAATTTGAAGTTTTTCGGAGAATAAAGAGAACAAATTATTTTATTTCAAATGTTTGGGACATTAGGTTTTTTGCGTTTGGCATCCCTAATTTGAATATTTATTATTATAAATTTATTCTCTATGTTTTCCAAATATGGCAATATTTTAATAAAAAAATTGAGTTTTTTTTTTTGTTAGTTTTTTTTTTTTTTTGTTATTATTTTGTTACTCCACCTACTGGCCGCAATGAAGAAATATTTGGCCAGTTAAAAGAAACTATACAGCCATCTCCAATTAGCACGATTTAATGCATTTAGCCACCCTACGCAACCATTACCTTTGCAATGGAGGTTAGGGCGAGCTATTTAATTAGCAAAAACTAAATTAAACGAGAAGTTATGTCATATAACCGGAAACGCATGCATATAGGTATATAACCTAAATGCATGCCGATCAGCAACCACGATGACCAAAAAGCAAACACCGAAATAAATCCGAAATAATAGAAAAGACGAAAACCAACCCAAAGAATTTGCTGAAATAATTTGGTATTAAATTTAAAAAATTATTTACTTTTGCATTTACATTTATTATCAAGACTCAAACCGAGGTGGAGGGTATCAAAGATTCGGCACAGCCGAATTTACCCCTCTTACTTGTTGTTTGTTTGTTTGTTTGAATGAGGTAATCTCCATAACTACTCATCTGATTTTAAAAATGTTGATGGTAATATTTAGAATGGTCCTTAAGGATAGACAAAGACTATAAATTTTATTGCTATTTTTAGTGGGCGTGGCACCTCCCATACAAAGTAATAACTCAATATTATATATCTCGAGTACTATGACAGGGACAGCTTTGCAAATTTGTCTTAGTCATCTATTATTAATGTGGGTAGTCGGACAAAAAATTATCGGTATCGGGCCAATGGGCGTTGCACCCCCATACATAGTAAATATATCTGGAGTACTGTAATATTGAGAGCCTTGGGACTTTGCGTGAACCCATAAGTTATTTATGTGATTAGTCGAACAAAAAATGGGCGTGATCGGAGCAGTAAGCGTAGCATACAGCATAGCGTCCATACAAAATAAATATATAATATCATATAACTGGTGTACTATAAAGGGAAAGCCTCGACATTTTGCACGGGTCCAACGGATATTATTGTGAGTAGTTCGATAAAAATTGGGCGGGATGGGATTAGTGGCCGTGGCACCTCCGATAAAAAAAATATATGAAGTATTACGAAAGCGACAGTCTTGAAACTTTTGACAACTACATTAAGTATCAATGTCGTGGAAAAAAAAGGGCGGAATCACTAAATTCAAAAATCGCCAATGATATTCTAAATTCACGGCCAATAGTTTAGAGTTGCCAGGTTTAATTTAGAAAGTCCATGTTCTGCTCACGTGCAGCTATACGTACCTTGATCCAGAGTAGGAACATCGAAAAATTTGATTTGTTAAAAGAATATCAAATAAATTAAATAAAATATTTTAATTTGCACAATACAATCTTCGTAGAAAAAATTGGGTATGAAATAAACCATGTCAGTACGTCTCGGTTAGTCGTAACGAAGCGCGACGGGGCATACTAGTATAATATAAACGGTGTCCCAAAACCTACTCAAAATTTAAATTTGCCTCCATATGTGCAGCAAAGCGGTGGCAACCAAAAGTGAAAGACAGTTTTGATAGTATTAATGAAAGTTTGGCGGCTACAAAATCATCATAAGTGATTAAGCACATTTTCACCTTGATGCCTTCGTTTATTGCCGCTTTTGGAGTTCAGAGAAGCCACATGTGTTGGTCGAGAAATAAATGCATTCGCTATTTGTTGCAAATTTTGAAAATGAGGATGGTAAGGTAATGACAGCTACCAGTGCTCGATATTGAGACATGATAACAAAGTTCTCTCTGCCTAAGTTCGATGATATTGATGTGGACGATATGTAGTTTCCACAAGACGGTGCCACATGCCACCCACAGCCCGTGAATGGATTCAATTACTGCATGAGACATTCTCTGTTCTCGTATTACATATTTTTATTATATTATATATTTTATATTATATGTTTTTGTCCAATAAAATCTTGTGCTTTTCGTTTTTATATTCCGTATTTTTTTAATCTTTAAAACAATGGCAATTTTAATTACGGGCTATTATTAGTTGAAGAAGTTTATAAAAGGTAATGAAACAAAGAATTGCATTCAAATATTATCTCTCGAAAATATTTTCAGCATCAAAAAGGACTCTAAATTAAAAGATCTAGATTTATTTTTAGCATTTGCATATTTTGTTGTTTTTGTTTTACACGCTCCTCATTTGATGATTCGCTGTTTTTATTATTTATGTAACACAGATGAGACCGGTTATAAACAACTTGAAGGAACCGAGTAATTTGCTCCATTATAGCCGTAGTTCATTATATGCCGAAATTCTTCTTGTGACCAAAGAAAATCGTTCGCTATAGACGATATAACCGGTATTTGTTACAAACGTTCTCCATTGTAGTATTTAGTTGTTGTTTTAAAAAAGTAAGTGGCTCCCTTATTTCTATCAATAAAGTACAAAACTACATTAACAGTTACATATCTCTAAAACAAATATATTGTTTTAATAATTTAATTTAAAATTTGGAATCTAGTATGCTGCTTTCGTTATACACAATACTTTATATGAAAATGGGTGCCATTAGCATGAAGTCATATTCAGATATAATTTACGCGTGTATGCTCATACAAGGAACCAAGCTTTAGAATATATAATATTTTTTTATTTTATGAAAAATACTGTTTTATTGATAGAAACGATTAACGTTTGGCATATGTATTCATTGCTCATTGAATTGTATATCGATGAGTGAGGTTTATTGTTATAACTGAAAATGTTGTCATTTTCTTGACTATCAAAAGCAGAAAAAAACAAACGATCGAACTAAATAATAACAATGAAACAAACATTTGTTATGTATGTTTGTGAGAATGATCTGTGTATGCATTTACATTTCAGAATCATACACAATATGTATTTGTCCTTTTTTTATTTTTCAAAAGGACTAACAGTTGTTGATTTTTATGATTGTTGTTGTTTTTTTAACGTTTCACCTTTTTATTAAATAAGGACACAACAACGCTTCCCTCTTGTGAATTACAAACCAGCCACTCGGCTCGAGTTCTTTGCACAATGCAACACAATACAATTTAATACAATACACTTATGAGTATTGCTATTTAACTATATCATTTTACCTTTTATTGTGTCTGTCAATAGTTAAGTGTACGTATATTTTTGTGTCACTTTCGGTTCCGTTTTGTTTTATTATCCGTTTTTTTTTTTTGTTTTTAAATATACTTCTTACATATTCGCTTTCTTCACTGTACAATTCAATAGTTGCAGGGATAGTCTCCTCAAATATTCTCACAAAATTCTTGATCAACCAACAAAATAGTTTTGATATTGGGTCATTTGAAGTCAAATCAACCATATTCATGGTGATATAAATATGAACATATATTAAAATTTTTTAATCCATTGGGTTTTTACGAAAACTATTTTGAAATTTTGGAAAAATAACGATTTTAGCATGCAGAAACAATTTTAATCTTAAATTTCTCAAGTTTTATAAATTTTTTTTTTTATATTACTTTATGAAATTTTTGAAGATAGCAATTTTGAAATTTTATTTCTTATAACATTGAAAACTTTCTATCCTGAAAACTTTCTATACAAAACTCTCAAATTATGAACCTTATGGAATGCCATATACAGCAAGGGTCATAAACGTCTCTATTCATTACAGAACAAGAATTTCAATATCAAAGGGTTTATGTTTAAAAGGTTTGGCAATATTAAATGTAATGCTCTCATATATATATTTTTTGCTTATAATTTTAAACGATTTTACCAACACCTTATTTTTTGAATAAATATTTTTCGTAAGTGTTCCTATTATAACACTATGTTCGAAATGAATTTTTCAACATAATCTGAAGTTTCTGTTATAAATTTCTAAATAAAAGATATTATCAGTACAAGTTATACGTACATATTTCTATATGGACGTTCTATTTATAAGTAACATTAAATCTGGAACGAACGTTCACTTAACTAAGTGAAGAAATATATAAACTTTTGGACCTCTGGCTGTAATAGTATCATCATGATACTATAATACTATCATGTGATATTAAGCACAGGAGTTTGTAAAGCATGTCTCAATATCAATAAGTTATCACGTTTTGAAGATTGTAGTTTTTTATTAAAAATTTTTCACTTTTGGCACCGCGATATTTCGGGAACTATAAAAGACAGGGATCTAGCTTTTGAATATTTCTTGTGGAGTAAGGTACAACTTCTATTTACCAATTTTTGATAAATTCAGAGGAGGTGCAGCCGACCCATAACTTGTTTAGAAAGAGAAGATCCCATATGCTTTCTCTTCAATATGAGAATGAAGTTCTTGTAGTTTCCTATAATCAAATAAACCAAAGTGAAATTCAGATGTGACAACGTATCAATGAAAATAATCTACGAGAACCACATTAGGGGTTTGCAAATTTTATTTTTTATGATTTTGATGTTCCTTATTTTAATATCTTAAAATTTGTGCAATTTTCAGAAAGGGGGGGGGAGGGGGAGATATTAATATTGTAGCGGGAATGCTGGTTATTGTATCTTATAAAGTTAATAGTTCGTTTACATATAAGTAAAATCTAGGGTATACGAAATTTCCAGCACAATCTAGCTCTTTTTACTAGATTTCCCATACAAAAGAAAATCTAGCTCGTAACTAGATTTTAACAACATCTCACAAACTCCTGTCAAACTTGGTTACTACGAAATGGTACTACTGTGTATTTTTACACCCTATATCACTATGTGGTCAGGGTATAATCAAACTACAAGTCGCAAATGTGAATATATTTTGATGAAATTTGGTATGTCAGCTTCTATCAGCCATAGCATGAACGCTATTGAAATTGGCGGAAATCGCCGCATGTTCATGCATAGTCCGCATACAAATGATACCTATGAAATCGACTTATATTGCCATATGATATAATCGACTTATATTGCCATATATAGATCTCGGTCAAATTGAGTTTATTACACCCGTTAATC
The DNA here is from genome assembly GCA_963682025.1 of Cordilura impudica. Lineage (NCBI taxonomy): Eukaryota > Metazoa > Arthropoda > Insecta > Diptera > Scathophagidae > Cordilura > Cordilura impudica. Next base: position 15,065,081 of record OY821522.1, on the reverse strand, counting down.
AGTAGTCCAAAAATAAACCATAAAGCATAATTTTTAGTCCTAGCCCCCATACAAAGCTACTTCCCGAACTTTACTTAAATCTATTAAAAAACAAAAATATTTCACAGATTTTTCTCAAATTTGGTTCATATATGTTTTTGCAAAAAATAAGTGACCTTACCAAATAAAGTCAGGTTCGGTCCATGTTTCGACCTAGTCCCCATATAGATATAGCATCCGATATGAACTTTTTCATATTCAAAGGGAAAAAAATTGTTAACAATGCCGCTCAAATTTGGTTTATGCTTATTTTCTATATCCAATTAGTTGGGCCTAAGAGATAGGGTATAGGTATAGTCTATCTAGGCCGACTATAATTTTCTTACTTGTTAATATTGTAGTAGAAAATTACAACGCAGTGAACATTTAAAAAGAAAAACAAAAGCAAACAAGTTGAATAAAAAGGATATAAAATATTAATTATTTAAAACAAGTAAAAAAAATTATAGTCGGGCTTGAACAACTGTACGATACCCCATACCATGCGTTTATATGGACACACAGACGGACAGACTGACGGACATCGCTAAATCGACTCAGAAACTGATTCTGAGTCGATCAGTATAATAAAAGGTGGGTCTAGGTCAAATATTTTTGGTAGTTACAAACATCAGCACAAGGTCATTATACTCTGACCACATGTGGTATAGGGTATAAAAGTTACGATTCTATAATAACAAAATATTTTTATATTTACATGTGCCTATTCCAATCTGCTATATAATAATTGTGGAAAATGCATAAGTTTTTGCTATTCAAGCAATACATTTAACAAATGCTGAAGTTTTTTTCCGAAAAATTTCTATTTAAGCTTGTGCTTTTTTCATTTTTGATGCATAATAAATATAATAATAAAATCTGTTCCTTTTTATAATTTTTCATATTTCCATTTTCCTATTGTTTTGAATATTTTTGGTATTTCTAGTTTATATGTTTTATTTTAATACGTTGACGTTTATGACAACTATAGTTGTCAAAAAAAGTCTAAAAAAAGCAAATGACAATGCTTTTGAAATGAATTCAGCTAAAATCAACAGATTTTTATTTGATGTAAACGCACTATAGACCAAAACATACAAGTACATATTTGAGAAATCATTTTCAATGTTAAAGAAATTTAATGCAAGACATGAATATGATGACGCTGCAATTAGCTAAATTTAAAATAACACATGATATTTTAATTTTAATTTTGAAATTAAGCAAAATGCTTCATTTGCAATAAATGTTTGTATGTAATATATGAACTTGTAGATGGATGTGTAATAATGTGAGCGTTTATTGTTAAAAAAAAGTGAAAAGATATCTACAGTGCAAAATATCCTTTGGTTGTAATTTATACGTATTGAAACGGTCGCTGTGAATATTCATTAGAACGCAAACGTTCTAAATGACGTGGAAATGAATAACATTATTATTAATGTGTTGCAGTGTGTATATATCTCACCCTTTTAGAAAAGCTTGACAACAACTTTCGTGTGTTTGTTGCTCAATATTTTAATTAGGCTACAGCGGCTTCATTTGTATGGGGGCTAGGTCTGAACATGGACCGGTTCCCACCAATTTCAACAGCGTTCATCCCGTAGCCGATAGAAGCTTATATACCAAATTTCGTCGAAATATATTCATATTTGCGACCTGCAGTTTGATTATAAGCTTTACATGGACACACAGACGGACGGACGGACGGGCATCGTTAAATCGAATCAGATAGTGGTTCTGATTCGATCGGTATAATAAAAGATGGGTCTAGGTCAAATATTTTTGGTAGTTACAAACAGCAGAACAAAATCATTATACCCAAACCACATAGTGGTATATGGTATAAAAACTCGCGCTCTTCATGGGCTAACCACCTAAGTGAAGATGGGCTAAGAAAGCCATCAAATTAAATAATTGAAACGCTGAAATCGTATGATGCAATATTTTTAAAATTAAATTAATTGTTGCTTACAAGCGGATATTTGCAAAAACATTTGTTAGAAGGGAAGGCCATTGAATCAAATGAAGAAGTGAAAAAACTTTTTTAGATGTAGAATGTACTTTAGAATAAGGTTACTAAATGCCGAAATATCAATAGACAAAGAGGAAATTTATTAAAATAAGAACGAAGTATAAAATCATTTATTAACCTTATTCCAAAATACAGAACAATGGCCTTTAGAAATTTGTTGAAATATTGTTATACAATTTTTATTTAATGAATATAAAATAAATAAATTAACAAATGTATAAAAATAAAACTGTTTTGGTAACAAAATAATTTTCAAGGCATCCAAATTTCAACATTTTGACTTTTTCTCAACTTTTATTTTTAAGGTTTTTTTTAGTAGGTAAGAAAAACAAATTGGCTGATTTAATTTCATTTAAATATTACCTTTCCAAGGTGAAATTGTACGCTAAAAACGATGGCGATAGCAGTTTTTCCAAGAAAATGTTTTTCTTGAGGTTTTGGACGAGTTTTTATTGAAAAATAGATCTTTTTACGCGTTATTTTTAGTGACTACACCCCGATTTTTTTAGTTTGGAGGGGTTAGGGACTTTTGGGGTGATTTAGGAGAAGTAATTTTCTTAAAGCGGTCGAACCTATTTTCGGCGTTATGGACCGAAAAAGCTTTGCTTTGATTTGTACATAACTTTGTTACTTATTATCGGACTTCAGCAATAAATATATCTGATATTTCAAAAATCCATTAATCCGTATGAACCTATTGATTTTTTAATAATTTTTAACAATTTATTTTTTTTTTTTTTTTTGAAAGCGTGGCTTTTAGGGTATTCGCAAGGGTTTCTAACTGTTATATGTGCCGTGTGTGCTAAAATATTACAACAAATTATAGGACAATACAACGTTAGCAGGTATGTTTTTGCGGTGTACTATGTGATCAGCTGTTTTTTGTTTACAATGTAATCAGCTTTTGTTGTATATTTCAAATATATTTTGTTTCTTGTAACTATTGTGGCAAAAATGGTAGAAATATTTAAAAAATTAAAGGAAATAATTACACTCAGGTAAGTGTTTGTGTAAAAGAATAATTATTTTGCTTTTATTCGATTTTTTTTTCAGATTGTATATAAATATACAAAAGGTTGTTCACATATATACTATTCGACGTCTTGTAGTTTTTTACAACATACAACTTTGGTACACTTTATAAATTCCCTGTCTGTCGTAGGGCAACCACATTCCCCTTACCCAATTGATCTGAAACTTGGTCCATAGCCTGCTGTGATAGTCAAGCATGTTCATGCATAGTCACGGAGAATTTCAAAACGGATTTCCCCTCATCCAATCATTCTGAAACTTGGTCGACATACTTGCTGGAAAGAAAGATTAACTTCGATATAGTCACGCACAGTCACGGAGAGATTTAAAACAAATTTCCCCTTATCCGATCGATCTGAAACTTGGTCGATAGACTTGCTGTGAAAAAAGACTAACTTTGACATAGCCACGCATAGTCACGCACAGTCACAGAGAGATTAAAACCTCACTTCCCCTCATTCAATCGATCTGAAACTTTGTCCATAGACTTGTTGTAGCCAAAGATTAATTTTAAAATAGTCACGCAAAGTCACGCACTGTCACAGAGAGATTCAAAACTCATATGCATAAGGAAAGAAAGAGTTTTAATAAAAACTTTGTTTTTGTTGGTTAGATTATTCCTCATGCCAAAAGCTATCGAAAAATCGGTGGCACAATATCGATTGCTAAATCGACCCACTCTAATGTGTAAACATGCGTATAAATATACTCATAAACATAACATTTCGACAGCTGGAAATTATTAGCCAGTAGGAACACTGTTTGCGTGATACCTGCTTTCCAACATGCGCAGAAAATTTCTATATTTTTTCATGTTGGCGTGATCTCTATTTTATCATTCTTGGTTCACAGGTACAAAAAACAACAAGCAAATGGTGTGTATGCATCTCTGATACACATCTCTATGCACATGCTCTGTTGCGTACAAAAACTTTTCACTCTTTTTAGTTTTTTATACCCACCACTCCAGTGTGCAGATGGTATACATAATTTTGTCAGTCCGTTTGTAATAATTAGAGACAAAAATCTGGACGCCATAAAATGTATATATTTTTGATCCTTATAACAAGTGGAGTGTATATTGCGATGTCCATCTGTCCGAATGTGGAAATCACAATCACCACTTCAATCGGGCAGTTAGGGTGCTCGTTTCTATTAAAAATGATTCACTAATATCCTGGGTTAATTAGGTCCCGAGAATTGGTCGAAGAACTAAAAAAGTCTTGGAAAAATATGGTTTGTCTGTGATATTCTCATCACGATAACGCCCTCAATAGGACAGCTTCATGAAAAGGTTTATATTTTTTAAATCATGACAATCAGTTTCATAGGTTCCGAGAAGTCACTGAAAAGGGGAAAACATAGAAATATGAAGTTTTTCTATATTGTTTCTGAGTCTATAAAGGACAAACAAATATTTTTTGTATTTTATATATAATGATTTAATATTTAATTTGTATGGGGGTGCCACGCCTACTTGTCAAGTACCGCCCATTTTTTATGAGACTACTCACATTAATAGCTCATAAACTCAGACAAAGTTCCAAGGCTTTCACTATTAGAGTACTTCCGATACATGACATTATATATTTACTTTGTATAGGGGGTACCATGCCCACTGATCTGATCCCGCCTATTTTTTTCCGAGTATTAACGTTGTTAACATATGAACTCACACTAAGTCCCAAGACTTTGTCTATTACAGTTCTTTTGATATATGACATTAAATATTTAATTTGTATGGTGGGTGCCACGCCCATTGGCCCGATCCCGCCCATTTTTTCCTCATTCTTCAAATTAGTTTAATATGTACATGTGCATAGTTTCAAAACTCTTGCTGTCATAGTACTCCAGATATTATATGTTAAAACTTTGTATGAGATCTGCCACGCCCTCTTCTCCAATCACACCCATTTTCACTTCGACTGCTAATATTAATAACTTATGAATTCCTACAAAGTCTGAAGGCTCTAACTATTATATAACTCTAGATATTTGATATTAAATATTTATTTTGTGTGAGAACTGCCACGCCCACTTGTCCGATCCCGCCCATTTTTGTTCTGATTACTCACATTACTAACATATGTAGTATTGCAATGTTTCGAAACTCTGGCTATCACAATAGTCAAGATATATGATGTTATTCCATTTATGTGGGAGGGGCTACGCCCACTTGCAATACAAAAATATATAGCCGTAAACCAAATCTGGACTATTACCTTTCTAATTAAACCTGTTTGGGTCACATCGGTTGGGTAGTTTCAGAGTCTATAATGGAAAAATATATATATTTACATTGTATTTTATTATATTTATAAACATATTCAATATTATTTTTCACATTGTTTTGAATGAAAATGTAAGTTTTTCAGAAAATAAAATAGCAAATATTATTTTCAATTTTTGAAACATTTTGTTTTTCGTTTGGCATCCCTAATTTGAACTAGTGTTCATGATGACCTCAAAATTCAAGAATGAATTAAGTGCATTTCTGAACTTATGAATTGTATTGCATAAACTGGAGATTGTCGACGAGATGAATTTAATATTAAATGGGTAATCTCTGATTTCAATACTCTATTTGATCATTGTTATAATATACTTAAATATAAATAAGTACACATTTTGGAATAAATTATAATAATGAACTTGTGAAGTTATAATGTTGTAATGGACATACCCATATAGTGTCATAAAAACAAAACCATTTAAACATTCATTCATTCATTCATTAATTCTTTCATTCGCATATATTCATGTAACAAAAAACATTTAAGCATACGAACACTCAAACACACATATTGTTTACATTTAGCTGACACAGTCATAATTGTCATAATTCCGATATTTGTCAAGTCAATCTTCTTGTACTTCAGCTTGAAGTAAGTTCTAATTATTTTATTTTGGTAAATATAAAAATCTTCTTCCTAAATAGCTAAAACCAAGCAGTTTAAGCTAAAGGAAATAAACACACGTTCAACCGCAGTATTGCTGTGAACTGTGTTTTAGAACCAAATTTATTATATGGCGATCCTGCCTCCTTAATAAGGACAATCGCATTTTGAAATATTTTTTTTTTAAATTTTTTACGTAAAAATTACATTATCCTGGGAACCTTTTGATGAATTGTATCCTTGAGAACCAACTGTAAAAGATGATATCCCAGCAATAAAGAAGACGACATACACGCAATTTTAAGAAAAGATCGTGACAATTATAAACTACAAAAGGCGACAAAAAATTTTTTTTTCTCACTCTCTATGGAAGGTCCTAAGAGAATTAGTCTACAGGAGTATTATAATCGACAAGAAAGAAATAGAGACAGCCATCTGACAGCGATACCAAAGGTGGTACTAAAATTTAAATCTAGAGGCGGAAGACGTGAACGCTTAGTAAAATTCAAAAAGGACATTCAAAATATTCAACAAACAGAGAAGAAATATCCTGGCTTTGCAACAGCTATAAACGCAATTAACAGAGAGCTAAAGGCAATTCCGAGCCTAAGATCAGACACAGTTTGGGACCTGATTGCAACAGCAAAATCTTTATCCTATGGGGAACTGGTGGAGTACGGAAAAGAAGGAAGAAATAATCTTCAATCAACCGGCAACGAACAACAACAACAACAACTACAACAACAGCAGTCTACTAGAAAGTAAAATTATAACTCTAGATATAATTATTTTATTTTTTTTATTTTTACTATGCATTTATGTAGGTAATAAAATTAACAAATATTATAAAAACTACGTGCATAAGCACATTAATCAAAATTTGCAAATTGTTTAAAATTTTAAGTTTCAAAATTATTTTTCAAAAATGTAAAAAAAAAAAAAAAAATTTTTTTTTTCGAATCTCTTTTTGTCTAAATAAATAAAAAAAAAAAGAATTTTTTTTCGTTATGAATGAAATTGAGGACACATTAAGGACTTTGGTGCAAATTCTGGATAATCTAAAAAAGCAAGGTACAAAAAGGTACAAATTAGATACGATTTTACAAAAAATTGAGGAAATAGAAAATCTAAAAACAAAGTTTGAAAGATTATAATTAACGCCAGATTTAGATTTTGCAAAACTAACTGAAGTAAAAGCGAAATTTCAAAAAATTTATAAAGACACAAAATCTAAACTAGAAGAGCAGAAAGATTTAGAAAGTCAACAAAGTTCAACTCCAGGGACCAAAGCAATGGCAATGGCATAATTTGACATAAATACTTCTTTGAAGGTTGTCCCAGAATTTAATGGCAACTATAAAGAACTAATTTCATTTCTTAAGATAACAGAATTAATTTACTTGACTTTGACAGTAGATAGTAAGAAAACTTTTATAGAATTTGTGCGTGAAGTAAAATTGGGAGCTAAGGTACGTACAGCAATTGGCATATTAGAACCAATTGATACCTTTGAAAAATTAAAATCAGAGTTATCAAAAATTTACAAGAGTCCGTTTACAATCCCGGAAATATATTCAAAATTGAATAATTGCACGCAAAGAAATCAAAGCGTGGCAAATTTCAGTGATAATATATTAAGCTTGACGTCAGAGCTTAATTCTATGCACATTTCAGAGCTAGAAGGTACAGTCACTACTGAGAGAAAAGATGACATAGTACGAAATAATCAAAAATTCAGTCTCACTGTATTCAAAAATAATCTGAATGACAATTTAAGGCAAGCGATATGCTTAGCCCAGCCAAAAACTCTTCCTGAAGCGATAAATCTCGCAAGAGAATTAGAGAGGACAACTGGTACGCAAGGAAATCTTACGTACTTTAGGCAAAACAACATAAGACGAAATAATAATTCCAGGGGACGTAATTTTAATAATAATTTTAATAACAACAGAAGGTACAATCGCTCAACATACAGCAATTCAAATAACAACCAAAATTTTACAAATAACAATCGTGGAAATACCACAGGACATAGATTCCAAGGACAGCACAACAATACTGTGCAGAACCATTCTCGGTCGATTCAATATAACAATAATAACAATGCTAATTATAACAATAATTTCAGACAGAATAACAATCAAACTCGTGGAAATAACCGTGGACAAAACTTTAGAGGACAAAATCGCGGAAATAATAACAATCGTGGATACCAAAATAGTAGAATCAGGGTAATAAATGAGGGAAACGAATTGGACCCGGAAGAGGGACATGCGAACGAGAGTCGTTCTCCGGGCAACCAAAATTAAAAATATATAGGATATCGAAAAATGCTACAAATATAATTTCTCTAAGATCAAAGGACTCCAAAAGAAACCTAACATTTATAATAGACACGGGCGCAGACGTATCGGTAATAAGAACAATAAATTTGGACGGTGACCTTTACTTTAACGACAGGGACAAATGCAAATTGACTGGAATTACTAATGAAATAATTTATTCAAAAGGAGTGGTGGATGTCAATTTATACTTTGGGGAGAAATCGTACACTCAAAATTTTAATTTGGTAGATGACAAATTTCCGATAGAGACTGACGGTATTTTGGGACAGGATTTTCTGAAAAATTGTCTAAGTAAGATAGACCTAGAAACATGCACTATAACACTCATTATTGAGGATCAAGAGATCACTCTGCCAATACATTCAAGCCTCTCAGAGGCATTTGAGGTAATTATTCCCGCTAGATCTGAAGTGATTCATAGCGTAAGATTGAATATACATGAAGATAGCGTAGTGTTCAGTAAAGAAATTCAAGAAGGCGTATTCGTAGGAAATTCTATAGTACCTAAAGAAGGTTTCGCTCATATAAGATTACTTAACGTAAATGACGGGGAAATGAGAATAAAAAATTTATCAGTACAAACTGAACCTTTAAAAAATTATCATGTCATTTATCAAAAGAAGAAAGACAATATGGACAAAAAACGTTTTCAAGAATTAATTGAAGTTTTGAATTTCGAATCCAATGACAACATTGCACAAGAATCATTATATAAAGTTTTTGAAGAATACCCAGATATTTTTCACTTAGAAGGGGAAATATTAACGACAAATAATTTTTACACACAACATTTAAGTGTAAATGACCAAACTCCAGTGTATATCAAAAATTACAGACTACCACAATCACAATTAGAAGAAATAGACGGACAGATAGATACTTTACTCGATACGGATATAGCAGAACCATCCGTGAGCCCATATAATTCACCATTACTGATAGTACCAAAAAAGAGCAGTGGGGACAAAAAGAAATGGAGACTCGTAGTAGATTATAGGCAACTAAATAAGAAACTTTGCAACGACCGTTATCCTTTGACTAGATTAGAGGATGTGCTCGACAGAATTGGCCGTTCAAAATATTTCTCAACACTCGACATGACAAGTTCCTTTCATCAAATACCACTACACAAAGACTCGAGACCATTGACGGCATTTTCAACAAACAAAGGACATTTTCAATTTAAACGCTTACCATTTGGACTAAAAATTTCAAGCAATAGTTTTCAAAGAATGCTTACAATTGCTCTGAGTGGTTTAGATAGCCAAGCATTTTTGTATGTCGATGATATAATAGTGTTTGGTTGTAGTCTAAGACACCATAATGACAATTTAAAAGCAGTTTTTGAAAGACTACGAAAATATAATTTAAAATTAAACGCAAACAAATGCGTATTTCTAAAATCAGAAGTAACATATCTCGGTCACTTAATTACAAAAGAAGGTATAAAAACAGACCCTTCTAAATATGAAACTATAAAGAATTATCCAGTGCCAACCTGCAGTGATGAAACCAGGCGTTTCGTGGCTTTTTGTAACTATTACAGACGATTTATACAAAATTTTGCACAAATAACAAAATGCTTAAACAATTTGGTAAAAAAAGGACAAAAATTCGAATGGACGGACGACTGTCAAAAATCTTTCGAACTACTGAAAGAAAAACTCATAAAACCCCCAATTTTACAATACCCGGATTTTGAAAAACCATTCGTTCTCACAACAGACGCATCTGATTTTGCAGTCGGTGCAATTCTAAGTCAAGGAGACATAGGAAAAGACTTGCCAATTTCTTACGCAAGCAAAACTCTAAATAAACATGACATTAATAAACCCGTGATAGAAAAAGAACTGTTAGCTATTCATTGGGGAATAGATTTTTTCAGACCATATCTATATGGCAGAAAGTTTATCGTAGTAACAGACCACAGACCACTCGTATCTTTATTCACACACAAAAACCCATCATCTAAAATGACAAGAATACGTATAGACTTATCAGATTATGATTTCGACATAATCTACAAACCAGGAAAAACCAATACAAATGCCGATGCCTTATCAAGAATTAAAATAGATTCGGACATACTCAAGAGTATGATACCGACGAATTGTGATGATAATAAAAGACTGTTTGCAATAACTAGGGGAATGACTGCCAAAAACAAAAGCAAGGTAGACAAGGAGAACTACAACTCTCATTCGAAGTCAGGCCAACTTCACATTTGGGATTGTACGTCCATAACTGATATCAGAAATATAAGAAAATTAAAATTTATATATGAAGAAAATATTAAGTGCACAAAGATAGAAATAAATAATAATGGGGTAATAGTCAGATATAACGAAATTCCTCCGAAATACGTTTCGATTATGGATAAGTTATCATCAAAAATGACTAAATTAAATATAGAAAAGCTAGCAATTGAAGAAAAAGATATATTAGGAGGCATGCCCATCGATGAATTTAAAAGAATTTTTAATAAAAAGCAAACAGAACGTATAGAGAAAAATTTGAACCCATTGAAAATAATAATTTATAGAGCCCCAAAAGAAATTAAAGATAAAAATATTATGAAAAATTTAATATATGAATACCACAATTCACCATTAGGAGGACATCTTGGAATAAGAAAGACAATTTTAAAACTAAAACAGAAATTTATTTGGAGGAACATGAACAAGATGGTAAAAAGGCATATCAACAATTGTGAAAGTTGCACAAGAAACAAGCAAACTAAATACACAAAAGAAAACATGATAATAACGGATACACCAAACACTGGTTTTGAAACAATTAGTATTGATACGGTCGGACCTTTGAGTATATCAAACGGTTATCGATATATTTTGACAGCACAATGTGAACTGACAAAATACGTAATTTTGCATCCAATGAGAACAAAAGAAGCAAGCTCTATTGCAAAAACACTTGTTGAACAAGTAATATTAAAATATGGAATTTTCAAAATACTTAAATCCGACAGAGGTACAGAATTCGCAAATGAATTGCTTAAAAATATTTGTACAATGTTACAAACAAAACAAATTTTTTCTGCACCCTACCATCATCAAACAGTCGGAACCATTGAAAGAAACCATCGAGTTTTAAATGAATTTCTACTAAATTTTGTGGAAAATAATGAATGGCACCAATGGTTACCATATTACAGTTTCGCTTATAACAGTACACCAAACGTAGACACAGAATTTTCACCATATGAATTAGTATTTGGGAAAATACCAAGATTACCAAATGACGTCATAAACGACGACAGACCGGTATATAATTTAGAAAATTATGCTAACGAAATGAAAATTAGGTTAAGAGAATCTTTATGAAAAGCTAAAGATCTAATTAACGTTACTAAACTTAAGAGAAAACAAAACTATGATAAGAACAGCAATGTACCAAACTTAGCAGTAGGAGATTTAGTATACCTTAAATTAGAAACTAGAAGGAAGAACCAGAGCCCTTATAGAGGTCCATACCCAATAGTTGAAAGAAAGGGCGTAAATTCCGTAATAAATATTAACAATAAACTAAAAGAATTTCACAACAATATTTTGAAAAAATGTAATTACTCATGTTAACAGAAAAATAAAACATGTTAGACAATAAGTAGACATTAAGTTTTTTTTTTATTAATATCAGCCAACTAATTGTTATGACACAACACAAAATTTTATACTAAATTTTTTTTTGTATGTTAAGAAAATATGAAAACACATTTGTATTATTTATGATTGAAAATCACAGCACTTTTGAAATTCATTCAGTAAATTTTCAAAACACTGCAATTTTCAATCTTGTCGTTGAGGGTGTAATGGACATACCCATATAGTGTCATAAAAACAAAACCATTTAAACATTCATTCATTCATTCATTAATTCTTTCATTCGCATATATTCATGTAACAAAAAACATTTAAGCATACGAACACTCAAACACACATATTGTTTACATTTAGCTGACACAGTCATAATTGTCATAATTCCGATATTTGTTTACTCCACACTCCACATAATTTTTATTCTTTCTTTGTTAAGAAATTCTTTAGTAAATAGTTCATAGTTTTTAATGTAAGTATTGATTATTGAATAATGCTTAGGTAATCAATAATTTGAAATAAATAAAGCCACAGGGCAATGGTTGAAGTCAATCTTCTTGTACTTCAGCTTGAAGTAAGTTCTAATTATTTTATTTTGGTAAATATAAAAATCTTCTTCCTAAATAGCTAAAACCAAGCAGTTTAAGCTAAAGGAAATAAACACACGTTCAACCGCAGTATTGCTGTGAACTGTGTTATAGAACCAAATTTATTATAATGTATTTGACTAAATGTGATTACCACAATGTAGAAAAGTAACTACAACTAACGATGTTGATGAAGTCATATTTTGACAAGGGTTTTACATGGTGTTATTATAGTTGAGCAGTGCATCTTTTTCGACCAGGAATCACTACATTTGAACTAATGTTTATAAAGACATTAAATTTTGACAGCATGATGTGCAGTAGCGAGTGCCCAGTAAATTATGGAATATGCAAAAGTTTACTTTCTTTTGATTTTAGGAGAGATTGAGAGTAAAAAGAAGTAAGAGTGTAAATTGGACTGTGCCGAGTCTTTAATACTCTCCACCTATGTTTTACGTTTACAGTAATATCTGAACTTATTGTACTATTTATCATATATGTAAACATAATATTTAAAAAGTAACCAATCTGATAAACATAATAGAATATTATTACAGCAATCACACTGAATTTTTAGCATTTTTAGAGGTGTCTCCATATTTTAGGATATATCTTGCCACAATGATCACCGAATTACCACATTTTCAATAACAACCTGCGCGAAATAATGGAAAATAATATTGTGCTAAGTTGTGCCTGGTAAATCGTTTATTTTGTGAATGAGTGTGATTTCAACATAAAGGCGAACATCGCTTTAACCACCAAGATCAAGAATATATGTTTTTTATTGGGTCGCCAATTTATTTCTCGATGCGTTACAGGAGGAATGACAAAAAGGCTTTGAACTAGGGACAATGCCTTGTTTTATGATTTTTATTTTTTAAGCAGAAATAAACGATTTTATGATTTTAATTTTTTCGAGCAGATATAAAAACCAAACATAGACAAAACAAGTAAGTGTGTTAAATTCAATATTCAAACCATATGCATTTAAATTCTAATACTACTTGAATTTAAATTTAATTGTTTTTTGCCAGTTTTTTTATAAATATTTATTGTTTTTTTTTTAAAGCAATGATAGCTTTTTTCATAGAAAGAACTAACTTCTATTTGAAAAATGTCATTATTTTTAAACTCTTTCTTTTGACTCATACTCTCTGTCTGTCTGTCTGTCACCCATGGTTGGACCCCATTCCCCCTTATCCAATTGATTTGAAACTTGGCCCATAGTCTTGTCGTGACTACAGATTAATTTTGGGGTAGTCACGCACAGTCACGCATGGTTACGCGCAGTCACGGAGTGATCTAAATGTCATTTCCCCTCATCCGATCCATCTCAAACTTTGTCCATACACTTGCTGTGAAAAAAGATTAACATTGACTTAGTCAGGCACAGTCACGCATGGTCACGCACATTTACGGAGTGATCTAAATGTCATTTTCCCTCATCCGATCGATCTGAAACTTTATCGATATACTTGCTGTGAAGAAAGATCAACTTCGGCATAGTCACGCGCAGTCAAGCATTGTCACACACAGTCACGGAGAGATTAAAACCCACACAGTCACGCACAGTTACGGAGATATTCAAAATTCATATGCATAAGGAAAGAAAGAGTTTTAATAAAAACTTTGTTTTTATGGGTTAGATTATTCTATTATTAAATTAAATAAATTATGTATTAATTAAATTATTATATTAATTAAAAATAAAATGCGTCTTTATATTCCGAGATGAATTTGCAGACACCTACACAGTTTCAGCACTTAAGATGTTTTTATGAAAAAAAAAACAATTAAAGGAAAATAGTGAAGTACATCAAATTAAATCAAACCCGTTGTTCGATTATTTTATAGATCAAAAATTATAGAAGCTAACCAAAAATTTTGTATATCATTTTTATTCTTATTTCTAGGCTTTATAAGATTTACTAAAATTAAAAAAAAGCATTACCATTTGCCTGGTTAAACTTAGAATAATATTGTTTGTCATTATCTGCATCAGTTTAGTATTTCAAATGGCATAAATCGGGCATCATTGTGCCAATATATGGCCTGAAGTATTTAAAAACCGCTATAAAATGCTGAAAATTCGGAATATTTGTTGCAATAATTTTATTTAGTATTAAGTGTATCAAATTGTTTACATATTGAAATAGTTGATTTACATTTGTCGCAAATAGTGCAAAAAGTCCAGATGTTAATGTTAACGTAAAACCTAAGTGGAGGGTATCGAAGATCGGCATAGCCGAATTTTACACTCTTACTTGTTTTTGTAAATTTTTCTTCGTTCTTGAGTTGGAAACACCGAGCTGTATACAAACTGCCCAACCAATCGTGCTCATACTCGATTAGCCAAGGTGCTGGAATAAATATATTGATTTTAATCTCTTCAACGAGATTTTTATTATATTAGTTTTTTTCTAGCCATAAATTCCCGATACTTTTTTTTTACAGAATGTATCTTTTTAAAGCGAAGCATAACCAAAAAAATCAAGACATAAAATATATAGAGTACAAAATTTAAAATAAGAATAATGTAAGCCGGTTAACATATTGCGAAGTTACTGGGGTTGCAAAATAAGACTCACTTTTCAACAGTTTCGGAATTGCGAGATTGTTCGGAACTTATTCTTTTTTTTATTTTTAACTATAATTTTGTAATTTGTTGTTTTCAATATAAACTTTTAATTTCTTCAATAGTAATTATATAATTATACATATTGTATATATTATATATTGAAAAACACAAAACAGCAATTTTTGATCCCATTTATGTATAAAATTAAAATATTCAAACAAAACCCTGTTTCAATCAACTTGAAATTAATCAATTCTTATTTTTATTAATCGGACTATATTATGACTTTTTTGTAACTACTATTATGAAAAAATTCTTAAAACGCTAAAAAAAAACATTAAAAACATCTTTCGCACTATACATCTGAGGGTAAATCTGTTTGTAAATAACTGTATGTATCTTTTATATTAGACGTCTACTGAAATAAACACATAATTTTTTACAAGTTGGGAGATTAAATTGCCATTAGCTTGTGCAATGCATCACGGAATTTATTTTTAAAATATTAGAATTAGTTAATACTATATTGCTTATTTATTTTAATATACAAAATTGTTGTTAGTGCTGTGGTGCTTACATGTATAATATTCCATCATATTTTGATTGTAACGATATGCTGTTGACAAATCCATATCTTGGTTGTCTTATATATATGGATATTGAAAACCAAACGAATTCGCAACTTACTTGCTAACTGGATCTTAAGTTTTGTTTACAAAGATGTATTTGATATAGTTAGTATTTTTAATATTATTTTAATTTTTACATATTCATTTTTCAATTATATATTTTACTTGAAATATATATAATTTTTATTTACTCAATTAAATTTATATTTCTATTTATTTACATTTTTATTTAAATATTTCGTATATATATAAACATATTTATTTATTTTATGCAAAATTTTGTTTTATTATTTTTTTATATTCTTTTTATTAAACCTGACGTTTTTTCGTTTAGTCCATGTTTTCTTTGATTATTTTTTTAACGCATTTGCAGGTTGTCTTGTTTACAAAACCAAAAAAAGAATGAGTTTTGTTTTTCATATTTTGTTAAACAAAAAGATACAGTAACGGACCACAATGTTCACAGATTATGTATGCAAGTGTGAATTTTATTTTTTTGTTTTGGTACTATTCATATCTTATGGTTAGTGCTTTGCTTAAAATGTCACGCCGTCACATTAGCTTTTTAAAGTGTGGCAAATCATTGGGCAGATAACGTAACGTAGATAACGTACATTTAGTGGAGTTGCTCTAACGAACGTGCGACAGTGAGCAGTAAGAAAAAAAATGCCTAAAAGTTGCGCCCCGTATTCGTAAGCAGAAACATTTTTACAAATGTTAAACTTTGAAGGAATGCATGTACGTAAAATCAAAAAAAATTAACAGTTATTAAAAATATTAAGGATCTGGATTACTTTGAATATTTATGTTCAAGCATTTTTTATGACGCCAAAAGCAACTAATGAACTACTACTGCAACAAACACAATGCTAGACCTCTAGCGATTCCTTGTTATGCTAAATATTTATCGTCGTTATTTTTTTAAATTGAAGATAAATATTGAGACCATTAGGAATTACGACTTTCACAGCAGAGTAAAACTGAATCCGAAACCAACAAGCAATGATGCTGCCCAGTACTTGTGTTGCTGTATGGGTATTTATGTGCTGTGCTATGAGGCGCTGATGTAAACCAATATGTTTATAATAATGGCAAAAAGGGAAAAAAATAGAAATGACGATGGATAATAATTGTTGGTGGTTGTGTTTTTCAAATTATATTTTTTTTTTAACTTAACTTATCACCGCCCAACCGCATTTGTACGCAGCCCTTACTGAACTGAATACAACGAATGAACGAACCAATGAAGACAAACCCCCTAAAGAAAACAAAACAATTCAAATCAAAAAAATCAGCTAGTCTGATTGGATTGTCTGGCTGTTTGCCTACGTAACTTGGTTATTGGTTTAGATCTTTAACACCACACACACACACACATGCACGCAAAAATGCTGACACAGTTTTTTCTTTTACATCAGAGTAGTACATAAATATTAGGGCTGCCGATCTTGAAATCAAGAAAAACCCGAGATTGACTAATTCCGAAATATGATTCTCGATTGAAGAAATCACTGATAGCCATTTCGATGACATTGTGTTTGGGTAAACAATTTGTGTAGAAAAAATTACAGATGACATTGAATCATGTATTGAAAAAGAAAATTATTTATTTATTTCCGTAGGGATGCAGCGTATAACTACCTTTCAACAATTTTACCGACAAGTGTTGACTGTGGGAGATGCTTATCGTCAGCCTTCTACATTGGAAATAAAATAAAAAAAACAAGTTTATTATATTAAACTTGGAATGCAATTAATTTTTATGATATTTTTTAAAACAACAACAATTTACAAACAATTTATCTTTATGTAGTGAAATTAAATCAATTATTAATCATGAGCAAAAACATTTCATGTAGGTATTTTATAATAAAATTTTTTGGTCTTATTATTTTTTATTTTTAATTTTTTTTTAAATTAATTCATTTTC
>OY821522.1:15034916-15037416 GCA_963682025.1 Cordilura impudica | reverse complement strand
TTTTAATTTTTAATTTTTAATTTTTCATTTTTAATTTTTAATTTTTAATTTTTAATTTTTAATTTTTAATTTTTAATTTTTAATTTTTAATTTTTAATTTTTAATTTTTAATTTTTAATTTTTAATTTTTAATTTTTAATTTTTAATTTTTAATTTTTAATTTTTAATTTTTAATTTTTAATTTTTAATTTTTAATTTTTAATTTTTAATTTTTAATTTTTAATTTTTAATTTTTAATTTTTAATTTTTAATTTTTAATTTTTAATTTTTAATTTTTAATTTTTAATTTTTAATTTTTAATTATTAATTTTTAATTTTTAATTTTTAATTTTTAATTTTTAATTTTTAATTTTTAATTTTTAATTTTTAATTTTTAATTTTTAATTTTTAATTTTTAATTTTTAATTTTTAATTTTTAATTTTTAATTTTTAATTTTTAATTTTTAATTTTTAATTTTTAATTTTTAATTTTTAATTTTTAATTTTTAATTTTTAATTTTTAATTTTTAATTTTTAATTTTTAATTTTTAATTTTTAATTTTTAATTTTTAATTTTTAATTTTTAATTTTTAATTTTTAATTTTTAATTTTTAATTTTTAATTTTTAATTTTTAATTTTTAATTTTTAATTTCTAATTTTTAATTTTTAGTTTTTAGTTTTTAATTTTTAATTTTTAATTTTTAATTTTTAATTTTTAATTTTTTATTTTTAATTTTTAATTTTTAATTTTTAATTTTTAATTTTTAATTTTTAATTTTTAATTTTTAATTTTTAATTTTTAATTTTTAATTTTTAATTTTTAATTTTAAATTTTTAATTTTTAATTTTAATTTTTGATTTTTAATCTTTAATTTTTAATTTTTTTTTTAATTTTTAATTTTTTATTTTTAATTTTTAATTTTTAATTTTTAATTTTTAATTTTTAATTTTTAATTTTTAATTTTTAATTTTTAATTTTTAATTTTTAATTTTTAATTTTTAATTTTTAATTTTTAATTTTTAATTTTTAATTTTTAATTTTTAATTTTTAATTTTTAATTTTTAATTTTTAATTTTTAATTTTTAATTTTTAATTTTTAATTTTTAATTTTTAATTTTTAATTTTTAATTTTTAATTTTTAATTTTTAATTTTTAATTTTTAATTTTTAATTTTTAATTTTTAATTTTTAATTTTTAATTTTTAATTTTTAATTTTTAATTTTTAATTTTTAATTTTTAATTTTTAATTTTTAATTTTTAATTTTTAATTTTTAATTTTTAATTTTTAATTTTTAATTTTTAATTTTTAATTTTTAATTTTTAATTTTTAATTTTTAATTTTTAATTTTTAATTTTTAATTTTTAATTTTTAATTTTTAATTTTTAATTTTTAATTTTTAATTTTTAATTTTTAATTTTTAATTTTTAATTTTTAATTTTTAATTTTTAATTTTTAATTTTTAATTTTTAATTTTTAATTTTTAATTTTTAATTTTTAATTTTTAATTTTTAATTTTTAATTTTTAATTTTTAATTTTTAATTTTTAATTTTTAATTTTTAATTTTTAATTTTTAATTTTAATTTTTAATTTTTAATTTTTAATTTTTAATTTTTAATTTTTAATTTTTAATTTTTAATTTTTAATTTTTAATTTTTAATTTTTAATTTTTTATTTTTAATTTTTAATTTTTAATTTTTAATTTTTAATTTTTAATTTTTAATTTTTAATTTTTAATTTTAAATTTTTAATTTTTAATTTTAATTTTTAATTTTTAATCTTTAATTTTTAATTTTTTTTTTTAATTTTTAATTTTTTTATTTTTAATTTTTAATTTTTAATTTTTAATTTTTAATTTTTAATTTTTAATTTTTAATTTTTAATTTTTAATTTTTAGTTTTTAATTTTTAATTTTTAATTTTTATTTTTTAATTTTTATTTTTAAGTTTTAATTTCTAATTTTTAATTTTTAATTTTTAACTTTTAATTTTTAATTTTTAATTTTTAATTTTTAATTTTTAATTTTTAATTTTTAATTTTTAATTTTTAATTTTTAATTTTTAATTTTTAATTTTTAATTTTTAATTTTTAATTTTTAATTTTTAATTTTTAATTTTTAATTTTTAATTTTTAATTTTTAATTTTTAATTTTTAATTTTTAATTTTTAATTTTTAATTTTTAATTTTTAATTTTTAATTTTTAATTTTTAATTTTTAATTTTTAATTTTTAATTTTTAATTTTTAATTTTTAATTTTTAATTTTTAATTTTTAATTTTTAATTTTTAATTTTTAATTTTTAATTTTTAATTTTTAATTTTTAATTTTTAATTTTTAATTTTTAATTTTTAATTTTTAATTTTTAATTTTTAATTTTTAATTTTTAATTTTTAATTTTTAATTTTTAATTTTTAATTTTTAATTTTTAATTTTTAATTTTTAATTTTTAATTTTTAATTTTTAATTTTTAATTTTTAATTTTTAATTTTTAATTTTTAATTTTTAATTTTTAATTTTAATT
>OY821522.1:15019916-15024916 GCA_963682025.1 Cordilura impudica | reverse complement strand
TAATTTTTAATTTTTAATTTTTAATTTTTAATTTTTAATTTTTAATTTTTAATTTTTAATTTTTAATTTTTAATTTTTAATTTTTAATTTTTAATTTTTAATTTTTAATTTTTAATTTTTAATTTTTAATTTTTAATTTTTAATTTTTAATTTTTAATTTTTAATTTTTAATTTTTAATTTTTAATTTTTAATTTTTAATTTTTAATTTTTAATTTTTAATTTTTAATTTTTAATTTTTAATTTTTAATTTTTAATTTTTAATTTTTAATTTTAATTTTTAATTTTTAATTTTTAATTTTAATTTTTAATTTTTAATTTTTAATTTTTAATTTTTAATTTTTAATTTTTAATTTTTAATTTTTTAATTTTTAATTTTTAATTTTTAATTTTTAATTTTTAATTTTTAATTTTTAATTTTTAATTTTTAATTTTTAATTTTTAATTTTAATTTTTAATTTTTAATTTTTAATTTTTAATTTTTAATTTTTAATTTTTAATTTTTAATTTTTAATTTTTAATTTTTAATTTTTAATTTTTAATTTTTAATTTTTAATTTTTAATTTTTAATTTTTAATTTTTATTTTTTAATTTTTAATTTTTAATTTCTAATTTTTAATTTTTAATTTTTAATTTTTATATTTTAAATTTTAAATTTTAATTTTTAATTTTTAATTTTTAATTTTTTATATTTAATTTTTAATTTTTAGTTTTTAATTTTTAATTTTTAATTTTTAATTTCTAATTTTTGACTTTTATTTTTAATTTTTAATTTTTAATTTTTAATTTTTAATTTTGAATTTTTAATTTTTAATTTTTTAATTTTTAATTTTTAATTTTTAATTTTTAATTTTTAATTTTTAATTTTTTAATTTTTAATTTTTAATTTTTAATTTTTAATTTTTAATTTTTAATTTTTAATTTTTAATTTTTAATTTTTAATTTTTAATTTTTAATTTTTAATTTTTACTTTTTAATTTTTAATTTTTAATTTTTAATTTTTAATTTTTAATTTTTAATTTTTAATTTTTAATTTTTAATTTTTAATTTTTAATTTTTAATTTTTAATTTTTAATTTTTAATTTTTAATTTTTAATTTTTAATTTTTAATTTTTAATTTTTAATTTTTAATTTTTAATTTTTAATTTTAATTTTTAATTTTTAATTTTTAATTTTTAATTTTTAATTTTTAATTTTTAATTTTTAATTCTTAATTTTTAATTTTTAATTTTTATATAAGTTTTTAATTTTTAATTTTTAATTTTTAATTTTTAATTTTAATTTTTAATTTTTAATTTTTAATTTTTAATTTTTAATTTTTAATTTTTAATTTTTAATTTTTAATTTTTAATTTTTAATTTTTAATTTTTAATTTTTAATTTTTAATTTTTAATTTTTAATTTTTAATTTTTAATTTTTAATTTTTAATTTTTAATTTTTAATTTTTAATTTTTAATTTTTAATTTTTAATTTTTAATTTTTAATTTTTAATTTTTTAATTTTTAATTTTTAATTTTAATTTTTAATTTTTAATTTTTAATTTTAATTTTTAATTTTAATTTTTAATTTTTAATTTTTAATTTTAATTTTTAATTTTTAATTTTTAATTTTTAATTTTTAATTTTTAATTTTTTTTTAATTTTTAATTTTTAATTTTTTATTTTTAATTTTTAATTTTTAATTTTAATTTTTAATTTTTAATTTTTAATTTTTAATTTTTAATTTTTAATTTTTAATTTTTAATTTTTAATTTTTTAATTTTTAATTTTTAATTTTTAATTTTTAATTTTTAATTTTTAATTTTTAATTTTTAATTTTTAATTTTTAATTTTTAATTTTTAATTTTTAATTTTTAATTTTTAATTTTTAATTTTTAATTTTTAATTTTTAATTTTTAATTTTTAATTTTTAATTTTTAATTTTCAATTTTTAATTTTTAATTTTTAATTTTTAATTTTTAATTTTTATATTTTAAATTTTAAATTTTAATTTTTAAGTTTTTATTTTTAATTTTTAATTTTTAGTATTTAATTTTTAATTTCTAATTTTTGACTTTTAATTTTTAATTTTTAATTTTTAATTTTTAATTTTTAATTTTTAATTTTTAATTTTTTAATTTTTAATTTTTAATTTTTAATTTTTAATTTTTAATTTTTAATTTTTAATTTTTAATTTTTAATTTTTAATTTTTAATTTTTAATTTTTAATTTTTAATTTTTAATTTTTAATTTTTAATTTTTAATTTTTAATTTTTAATTTTTAATTTTTAATTTTTAATTTTTAATTTTTAATTTTTAATTTTTAATTTTTAATTTTTAATTTTTAATTTTTAATTTTTAATTTTTAATTTTGAATTTTTAATTTTTAATTTTTAATTTTTAATTTTTAATTTTTACTTTTTAATTTTTAATTTTTAATTTTTAATTTTTAATTCTTAATTTTTAATTTTTAATTTTTAATTTTTAATTTTTAATTTTTTAATTTTTAATTTTTAATTTTTAATTTTTAATTTTTAATTTTTAATTTTTAATTTTTAATTTTTAATTTTTAATTTTTAATTTTTAATTTTTTAATTTTTAATTTTTAATTTTTAATTTTTAATTTTTAATTTTTAATTTTTAATTTTTAATTTTTTAATTTTTAATTTTTAATTTTTAATTTTTAATTTTTAATTTTTAATTTTTAATTTTTAATTTTTAATTTTTAATTTTTAATTTTTAATTTTTAATTTTTAATTTTTTAATTTTTAATTTTTATTTTTAATTTTTAATTTTTAATTTTTAGTTTTTATTTTTAATTTTTAATTTTTAATTTTTAATTTTTAATTTTTAATTTTTAATTTTTAATTTTTTAATTTTTAATTTTAATTTTAATTTTTAATTTTTAATTTTTAATTTTCAATTTTTAATTTTTAGTTTTTAATTTTTAATTTTTAATAAATTTTAATTTTTTAATTTTTAATTTTTAATTTTTAATTTTTAATTTTTAATTTTTAATTTTAATTTTTAATTTTTAATTTTTAATTTTTAATTTTAATTTTTAATTTTTAATTTTTAATCTTTAATTTTTATTTTTAATTTTTAATTCATAATTTTTAATTTTTAATTTTTAATTTTTAATTTTTAATTTTTAATTTTTAATTTTTAATTTTTAATTTTTAATTTTTAATTTTTAATTTTTAATTTTTAATTTTTAATTTTTAATTTTTAATTTTTAATTTTTAATTTTTAATTTTTAATTTTTAATTTTTAATTTTTAATTTTTAATTTTTAATTTTTAATTTTTAATTTTTAATTTTTAATTTTTAATTTTTAATTTTTTAATTTTTAATTTTTAATTTTTAATTTTTAATTTTTAATTTTTAATTTTTAATTTTAATTTTAATTTTTAATTTTTAGTTTTTTAATGTTTAATTTTTAATTTTTAATTTTAAATTTTAAATTTAAATTTTAAATTTTTAATTTTTAATTTTTAGTTTTTAATTTTTAATTTTTAATTTTTAATTTTTAATACTTAAGTTTTAATATTTAATTTTTAATTTTTAATTTTAAATTTAAAATTTTAAATTTTAAATTTTTAATTTTTAGTTTTTAATTTTTAATTTTTTAATTTTTAATTTTTAATTTTTAATTTTTAATTTTTAATTTTTAATTTTTAATTTTTAATTTTAATTTTTAATTTTTAATTTTTAATTTTTAATTTTTAATTTTTAATTTTTAATTTTTAATTTTTAATTTTTAATTTTTAATTTTTAATTTTTAATTTTTAATTTTTAATTTTTAATTTTTAATTTTTAATTTTTAATTTTTAATTTTTAATTTTTAATTTTTTAATTTTTAATTTTTAATTTTTAATTTTTAATTTTTAATTTTTAATTTTTAATTTTTAATTTTTAATTTTTAATTTTTAATTTTTAATTTTTAATTTTTTAATTTTTAATTTTTAATTTTTAATTTTTAATTTTTAATTTTTAATTTTTAATTTTTAATTTTTAATTTTTAATTTTTAATTTTTAATTTTTAATTTTTAATTTTTAATTTTTAATTTTTAATTTTTAATTTTTAATTTTTAATTTTTAATTTTTAATTTTTAATTTTTAATTTTTAATTTTTAATTTTTAATTTTTAATTTTAATTTTTAATTTTTAATTTTTAATTTTTAATTTTTAATTTTTAATTTTTAATTTTTAATTTTTAATTTTTAATTTTTAATTTTTAATTTTTAATTTTTAATTTTTAATTTTTAATTTTTAATTTTTAATTTTTAATTTTTAATTTTTAATTTTTAATTTTTAATTTTTAATTTTTTAATTTTTAATTTTTAATTATTAATTTTTAATTTTTAATTTTTAATTTTTAATTTTTAATTTTTAATTTTTAATTTTTAATTTTTAATTTTTAATTTTTAATTTTTAATTTTTAATTTTTAATTTTTAATTTTGAATTTTTAATTTTTAATTTTTAATTTTTAATTTTTAATTTTTAATTTTTAATTTATAATTTTTAATTTTTAATTTTTAATTTTTATTTTTAATTTTTAATTTTTAATTTTTACTTTTTAATTTTTAATTTTTAATTTTTAATTTTTAATTTTTTAATTTTTAATTTTTAATTTTTAATTTTTAATTTTTAATTTTTAATTTTTAATTTTTAATTTTTAATTTTTAATTTTTAATTTTTAATTTTTAATTTTTAATTTTTAATTTTTAATTTTTAATTTTAAATTTTTAATTTTTAATTTTTAATTTTTAATTTTTAATTTTTAATTTTTAATTTTTAATTTATAATTTATAATTTTTAATTTTTAAGTTTTAATTTTTAATTTTTAATTTTTAATTTTCAATTTTTAATTTTTAATTTTTAATTTTTAATTTTTAATTTTTAATTTTTAATTTTTAATTTTTAATTTTTAATTTTTAATTTTTAATTTTTAATTTTGAATTTTTGATTTTTAATTTTTAATTTTTAATTTTAAATTTTTAATTTTTAATTTTTAATTTTTA
>OY821522.1:15015004-15019716 GCA_963682025.1 Cordilura impudica | reverse complement strand
TAATTTTTAATTTTGAATTTTGAATTTTGAATTTTGAATTTTTAATTTTTAATTTTTAATTTTAATTTTAATTTTTAATTTTTAATTTTTAATTTTTAATTTTTAATTTTTAATTCGTAATTTGTAATTTGTAATTTTTAATTTTTAATTTTAATTTTTAATTTTAAATTTTAAATTTTTAATTTTTACTTTTAATTTTAAGTTTAAATTTTTAATTTTTAATTATTAATTTAAAATTTTAAATTTTTAAGTTTTAATTTTTAATTTTTAATTTTTAATTTTTAATTTTTAATTTTTAATTTTTAATTTTTAATTTTTAATTTTTAATTTTTAATATTTAATTATTAATTTTTAATTTTTAATTTTAAAATTTTTAATTTTTAATTTTTAATTTTTAGTTTTTAATTTTTAAATTGTAATTTTTAATTTTAAATTTTTAATTTTTTAATTTTTAATTTTTAATTTTTAATTTTTAATTTTTAATTTTTAATTTTTAATTTTCAAGTTTTTATTTTTAATTTTTAATTATTAATTTTTAATTTTTAAATTTTAATTTTTATTTTTAATTTTTAATTTTTAATTTTTTATATTTATATTTTTTATATTTATTAATTTTTAATTTTTAATTTTTAATTTTTAATATTTAATTATTAATTATTAATTTTTAATTTTTAATTTTCAATTATTAATTTTTAATTTTTAATTATTAATTTTTAATTTTTAATTTTTAATTTTTAATTTTTAATTTTTAATTTTTAATTTTTAATTTTTAATTTTTAATTTTTAATTTTTAATTTTTAATTTTTAATTTTTAATTTTTAATTTTTAATTTTTAATTTTTAATTTTTAATTTTTAATTTTTAATTTTTAACTTTTAATTTTTAATTTTTAATTTTTAATATTTAATTTTAAATTTTTAATATCTACTTTTTAATTTTTAATATCTACTTTTTAATTTTTAATTTTTAATTTTTAATTTTTAATTTTTAATTTTTGATTTTTAATTTTTAATTTTTAATTTAAAATTTTTAATTTTTAATTTTTAATTTTTAGTTTTTAATTTTTAATTTTTAATTATTAATTTTTTATTTTTAATTTTGGATATTTAATTATTAATTTTTAATTTTTGATTTTTAATTTTTAACTTTTAATTTTTAATTTTTAATTTTTAATTTTTAATTTTTATTTTTAATTTTTAATTTTTAATTTTTAATTTTTAATTTTTAATTTTTAATTTTTAATTTTTAATTTTTAATTCTTAATTTTTAATTTTTAAATTTTAATTTTTAATTTTTAATTTTTAAATTTTTAATTTTGAATTTTGAATTTTGAATTTTTAATTTTAATTATTAATTATTAATTTTAATTTTTAATTTTTAATTTTTAATTTTTAATTTTTAATTTTTAATTTTTAATTTTTAATTTTTAATTTTTAATTTTTAATTTTTAATTTTTAATTTTTAATTTTTAATTTTAAATTTTAGATTTTAAATTTTAAATTTAAAATTTAAAATTTTTAATTTTTAATTTTTAGTTTTTAATTTTTGATTTTCAATTTTTGATTTTTAATTTTTAATTTTTAATTTTTAATTTTTAATTTTTAATTTTTAATTTTTAATTTTTAATTTTTAATTTTTAATTTTTAATTTTTAATTTTTAATTTTTAATTTTTAATTTTTAATTTTTAATTTTTAATTTTTAATTTTTAATTTTTAATTTTTAATTTTTAATTTTTAATTTTTAATTTTTAATTTTTAATTTTTAATTTTTAATTTTTAATTTTTAATTTTTAATTTTTAATTTTTAATTTTTAATTTTTAATTTTTAATTTTTAATTTTTAATTTTTAATTTTTAATTTTTAATTTTTAATTTTTAATTTTTAATTTTTAATTTTTAATTTTTAATTTTAATTTTTAATTTTTAAGTTTTAATTTTTAATTTTTAATTTTTAATTTTTAATTTTTAATTTTTAATTTTTAATTTTTAATTTTTAATTTTTAATTTTTAATTTTTAATTTTTAATTTTTAATTTTTAATTTTTAATTTTTAATTTTTAATTTTTAATTTTTAATTTTTAATTTTTAATTTTTAATTTTTAATTTTTAATTTTTAATTTTTAATTTTTAATTTTTAATTTTTAATTTTTAATTTTTAATTTTTAATTTTTAATTTTTATTTTTAATTTTTAATTTTTAATTTTTAATTTTTAATTTTTAATTTTTAATTTTTAATTTTAAATTTTTAATTTTTAATTTTTTAATTTAAATTTTTAATTTTTAATTTTTAAATTTTTAATTTTTAATTTTGAATTTTGAATTTTGAATTTTGAATTTTGAATTTTTGAATTTTGAATTTTTAATTTTTAATTTTTAATTTTTAATATTTAATTTTTAATTTTTAATTTGTAATTTGTAATTTGTAATTTGTAATTTGTAATTTTTAATTTTTAATTTTTAATTTTTAATTTTTAAATTTTAATTTTTAACTTTTAATTTTTAATTTTTAATTTTTAATTTTTAATTTTTAATTTTTAATTTTTAATTTTTAATGTATAATTTTTAATTTTATTTTTTATTTTTAATTTTCAATTTTTAATTTAATTTTTAATTTTAATTTTAGTGTTTAATATTTAATTATTAATTTTTAATTTTTAATTTTTAATTTTTAATTTTTAATTTCTAATTTTTAATTTTTAATTTTTAATTTTTTATTTTTAATTTTAAATTTTTAATTTTTAATTTTTAATTTTTAATTTTTAATTTTTAGTTTTTAATTTTTAATTTTTAATTTTTAAGTTTTAATTTTTAATTATTAATTATTATTTTTAATTTTTAAATTTTAATTATTAATTTTTAATTTTTAATTTTTAATTTTTTATTTTTAATTTTTAATTTTTAATTTTTAATTTTTAATTTTTAATTTTTAATTTTTAATTTTTAATTTTTAATTTTTAATTTTTAATTTTTAATTTTTAATTTTAAATTTTTAATTTTTATTTTTAATTTTTAATTTTTAATTTTTAATTTTAATTTTTAATTTTTAATTTTTAATTTTTAAATTTTTAATTTTTAAATTTTGATTTTTAATTTTTAATTTTTAATTTTTAATTTTTAATTTTTAATTTTTAATTTTGAATTTTGAATTTTGAATTTTTAATTTTTAATTTTTAATTTTAATTTTAATTTTAATTTTAATTTTTAATTTTTAATTTTTAATTTTTAATTTTTAATTTTTAATTTTTAATTTTTAATTTTTAATTTTTAATTTTTAATTTTTAATTTTTAATTTTTAATTTTTAATTTTTAATTTGTAATTTGTAATTTGTAATTTTTAATTTTTAATTTTTAATTTTAATTTTTAATTTTAAATTTTTAATTTTTAACTTTTAATTTTAAATTTAAATTTTTAATTTTTAATTATTAATTATTAATTTTTAAATTTTAAATTTTAAATTTTAATTTTTAATTTTTAATTTTTTATTTTTAATTTTTAATTTTTAATTTTTAATTTTTAATTTTTAATTTTTAATTTTAATTTTTAATTTTTAATTTTTAATTTTTAATTTTTAATTTTTAATTTTTAATTTTTAATTTTTAATTTTTAATTTTTAATTTTTAATTTTTAATTTTTAATTTTTAATTTTTAATTTTTAATTTTTAGTTTTTAATTTCTGATTTTTAATTTTTGATTTTCAATTTTTGATTTTTAATTTTAAATTTTTAATTTTTAATTTTTAATGTATAATTTTTAATTTTTAATTTAAAATTTTTAATATAATTTTTAATTTTTAATTTTTAATTTTAAATTTTTAATTTTTAATTTTTAATTTTTAAATTTTAATTTTTAATTTTTAATTTTTAATTTTTAATTTTTAATTTTTAATTTTTAATATTTAATTATTAATTTTTAATTTTTAATTTTTAGTTTTTAATTTTTAAATTGTAATTTTTAATTTTAAATTTTTAATTTTTTAATTTTTAATTTTTAATTTTTAATTTTTAATTTTTAATTTTTAAGTTTTTATTTTTAATTTTTAATTTTTAATTATTAATTTTTAATTAAATTTTAATTTTTATTTTTAATTTTTAATTTTTAATTTTTAATTTTTAATTTTTTATATTTATATTTTTTATATTTATTAATTTTTAATTTTTAATATTTAATTATTAATTTTTAATTTTTAATTTTCAATTATTAATTTTTAATTTTTAATTTTTAATTTTTAATTTTTAATTTTTAATTTTTAATTTTTAATTTTTACTTTTTAATTTTTAATTTTTAATTTTTAATTTTTAATTTATAATTTTTAATTTTTAATTTTTAATTTTTAATTTTTAATTTTTAATTTTTAATTTTTAATTTTTAAATTTTAATTTTTAACTTTTAATTTTTAATATTTAATTTTTAATTTTTAATATTTAATTTTAAATTTTTAATATCTACTTTTTAATTTTTAATTTTTAATTTTTAATTTTTAATTTTTAATTTTTAATTTTTAATTTTTACTTCTTAATTTTTAATTTTTAATTTTTAATTTTTAAATTTTAATTTTTAACTTTTAATTTTTAATTTTTAATTTTTAATTTTTAATTTTTAATTTTTAATTTTTAATTTTTAATTTTTAATTTTTAATTTTTAATTTTTAATTTTTAATTTTTAATTTTTAATTTTTAATTTTTAATTTTTAATTTTTAATTTTTAATTTTTAATT
>OY821522.1:14885004-15010004 GCA_963682025.1 Cordilura impudica | reverse complement strand
TAATTTTAATTTTTAATTTTTAATTTTTAATTTTTAATTTTTAAGTTTTGATTTTTTATTTTTAATTATTAATTTTTAATTTTTAATTTTTAATTTTTAAATTTTAATTTTTAATTTTTAATTTATAATTTTTAATTTTTAATTTTTAATTTTTAATTTTTAATTTTTAATTTTTAATTTTTAATTTTTAATTTTTTAATTTTTAATTTCAATTTTTAATTTTTAATTTTTAGTTTTTAATTTTTGATTTTTAATTTTTGATTTTTAATTTTTGATTTTTAATTTTTAGTTCTTATTTTTAATTTTTAATTTTTAATTTTTAATTTTTAATTTTTAATTTTTAATTTTTAATTTTTAATTTTTAATTTTTAATTTTTAATTTTTAATTTTTAATTTTTAATTTTTAATTTTTAGTTTTTAATTTTTAATTTTTAATTTTTAATTTTTAATTTTTAATTTTTAATTTTTAATTTTTAATTTTTAATTTTTAATTTTTAATTTTTAATTTTTAATTTTTAATTTTTAATTTTTAATTTTTAATTTTTAATTTTTATTTTTAATTTTTAATTTTTAATTTTTAATTTTTAATTTTTTAATATTTAATTTTTAATTTTTTAATTTTTAATTTTTAATTTTTAATTTTTAATTTTTAATTTTTAATTTTTAATTTTTAATTTTATTTTAATTTTTAATTTTTAATTTTTAATTTTTAATTTTTAATTTTTAATTTTTAATTTTTAATTTTTAATTTTTAATTTTTAATTTTTAATTTTTAATTTTTCATTTTTAATTTTTAATTTTTAATTTTTAATTTTTAATTTTTAATTTTTAATTTTTAATTTTTAATTTTTAATTTTTAATTTTTAATTTTTAATTTTTAATTTTTAATTTTGAATTTTTAATTTTTAATTTTTAATTTTTAATTTTTAATTTTTAATTTTTAATTTTTAATTTTTAATTTTTAATTTTTAATTTTTAATTATTAATTTTTAATTTTTAATTTTTAATTTTTAATTTTTAATTTTTAATTTTTAGTTTTAAGTTTTTAATTTTTAATTTTTAATTTTTAATTTTTAATTTTTAGTTTTTAATTTTTAATTTGTAATTTTTAATTTTTTATTTTTAATTTTTAATTTTTAATTTTTTAATTTTTATTTTTAAGTTTTAATTTTTAATTTTTAATTTTTAAATTTTAAATTTTAATTTTTATTTTTAATTTTTATTTTTTTAATTTTTAATTTTTTATTTTTAATTTTAAATTATTAATTTTTAATTTTTAATTTTTAATTTTTAATTTTTAATTTTTAATTTTTAATTTTTAATTTTTAATTTTTAATTTTTAATTTTTAATTTTTAATTTTTAATTTTTAATTTTTAATTTTTAATTTTTAATTTTTAATTTTGAATTTTTAATTTTTAATTTTTAATTTTTAATTTTTAATTTTTAATTTTTAATTTTAAATTTTTAATTTTTAATTTTTAATTTTTAATTTTTAATTTTTAATTTTTAATTTTTAATTTTTAATTTTTAATTTTTAATTTTTAATTTTTAATTTTTAATTTTTAATTTTTAATTTTTAATTTTTAATTTTTTATTTTTAATTTTTAATTTTTAATGTATAATTTTTAATTTTTAATTTTTAACTTTTAATTTAATTTTTAATTTTTAATTTTTAATTTTTAATTTTTAATTTTTAATTTTTAATTTTTAATTTTTAATTTTTAATTTTTAATTTTTAATTTTTTAATTTTTAATTTTTAATTTTTAATTTTTAATTTTTAATTTTTAATTTTTAATTTTTAATTTTTAATTTTTAATTTTTTAATTTTTAATTTTTAATTTTTAAAATTTTTAATTTTTAATTTTTAATTTTTAATTTTTAATTTTTAATTTTTAATTTTTAATTTTTAATTTTTAATTTTTAATTTTTAATTTTTAATTTTTAATTTTTAATTTTTAATTTTTAATTTTAAATTTTTAATTTTTAATTTTTAATTTTTAATTTTTAATTTTTAATTTTTAATTTTTAATTTTTAATTTTTAATTTTTAATTTTAATTTTTAATTTTTAATTTTTAATTTTTAATTTTTAATTTTTAATTTTTAATTTTTAATTTTTAATTTTTAATTTTTAATTTTTAATTTTTAATTTTTAATTTTTTATTTTTAATTTTTAATTTTTAATTTTTAATTTTTAATTTATAATTTTTAATGTATAATGTATAATTTTTAATTTTTAATTTTTAATTTTTAATTTTAAATTTTTAATTTTTAATTTTTAATTTTTAATTTTTAATTTTTAATTTTTAATTTTTAATTTTTAATTTTTAATTTAAATTTAAATTTTTAATTTTTAATTTTTAATTTTTAATTCTTAATTTTTAATTTTTAATTTTTAATTTTTAATTTTTAATTTTTAATTTTTAATTTTCAATTTTTAATTTAATTTTTAATATTTAATTATTAATTTTTAATTTTTAATTTTTAAATTTTTAATTTGTAATTTTTAATTTATAATTTTTAATTTTTAATGTTTAATTTTTAATTTTTAATTTTTAATTTTTTAATTTTTAATTTTTAATTTTAAAGTTTTAATTTTTAATTTTTAATTAATAATTTTTAATTTTTAATTTTTAAATTTTAATTTTTATTTTTAATTTTTAATTTTTAACTTTTAATTTATAATTTTTAATTTTTAATTTTTATTTTTTAATTTTTAATTTTTAATTTTTAATTTTTAATTTTTAATTTTTAATTTTTAATTTTTAATTTTTAATTTTTAATTTTTAATTTTTAATTTTTAATTTTTAATTTTTAATTTTTAATTTTTAATTTTTAATTTTTAATTTTTAATTTTTAATTTTTAATTTTTAATTTTTAATTTTTAATTTTTAATTTTTAATTTTTAATTTTTTATTTTTAATTTTTAATTTTTAATTTTTAATTTTTAATTTTGATTTTTTAATTTTTAATTTTTTATTTTTAATTTTAAATTTTAAATTTTTAATTTTTAATTTTTAATTTTTAATTTTTAATTTTTAATTTTTAATTTTTAATTTTTAATTTTTACTTTTTAATTTTTAATTTTTAATTTTTAATTTTTAATTTTTAATTTTTAGTTTTTAATTTTTGATTTTTATACCCTATACCACTATGTGGTTTGGGTATAATGACTTTGTGCTGCTGTTTGTAACAACCAAAAATATTTGACCTAGACCCATCTTTAATTATACCGATCGAATCAGAATCACTTTCTGAGTTGATTTAACAATGTCCGTCCGTCCGTCCGTCCGTCCATCCGTCCGTCCGTCCGTCCGCCCGTCTGTGTGTCCATGTAAAGCTTGTAATCAAACTGCAGGTCGCAAATATGAATATATTTTGATGAAATTTGGTATATAAGCTTTTATCGGCCATGGGATGAACGCTATTGAAATTGGTGAGAATCGGTCCATGTTCAGACCTAGCCCCCATACAAATTACCCATATGAAAGTGATATACATTGCCATAAGATCCAAATTGTCATATAGATCTTACTCAAATTGGGTTTGTATGCATTCATTACATCCACTAATGAGTAGTCCAAAAATGATGCCTTTGACCCCATATAGAGCTGCTTCTCGATCTTCACTTAAATCTATTAAAAAACAAAAATATTGCACTGATTCTTCTCAAATTTTGTTTGTACATATTTTTGCAAAATACAGGAGACTTTACCAAACATGATCAGGATCGGTCCATTTTTGGACCTAGTCCCTTTATAGATATAGCATCCGATATGAACTTTTTCATATCTGCAGCCAAAAAAATTAATAAAAATCCCACTCAAATTTGGTTTTTGCTTATTTTCAATGTCCAGTTAGTTGGGCCTAAGAGATAGGGTTTCTAAACGCATGGTATAGGGTATCGTATAGTCGGTCTAGACCGACTATAATTTTCTTACTTGTTAATTTTTAATTTTTGATTTTTAATTTTTAATTTTTAATTTTTAATTTTTAATTTTTAATTTTTAATTTTTAATTTTTAATTTTTAATTTTTAATTTTTAATTTTTAATTTTTAATTTTTAATTTTTAATTTTTAATTTTTAATTTTTAATTTTTAATTTTTAGTTTTTAATTTTTAATTTTTAATTTTTAATTTTTAATTTTTAATTTTTAATTTTTAATTTTTAATTTTTAATTTTTAATTTTTAATTTTTAATTTTTAATTTTTAATTTTTAATTTTTAATTTTTAATTTTTAATTTTTAATTTTTAATTTTTAATTTTTAATTTTTAATTTTTAATTTTAAATTTTTAATTTTTAATTTTTAATTTTTAATGTTTAATTTTTAATTTTTAATTTAATTTTTAATTTTTAATTTTTAATTTAAAATTTTTTATTAATAATTTTTAATTTTTAATTTTTAATTTTTAATTTTTAATTTTTAATTTTTAATTTTTAATTTTTAATTTTTAATTTTTAATTTTTAATTTTTAATTTTTAATTTTTAATTTTTAATTTTTAATTTTTAATTTTTAATTTTTAATTTTTAATTTTTAATTTTTAATTTTTAATTTTTAATTTTTAATTTTTAATTTTTAATTTTTAATTTTTAATTTTTAATTTTTAATTTTTAATTTTTAATTTTTAATTTTTAATTTTTAATTTTTAATTTTTAATTTTTAATTTTTAATTTTTAATTTTTAATTTTTAATTTTTAATTTTTAATTTTTAATTTTTAATTTTTAATTTTTAATTTTTAATTTTTAATTTTTAATTTTTAATTTTTAATTTTTAATTTTTAATTTTTAATTTTTAATTTTTAATTTTTAATTTTTAATTTTTAATTTTTAATGTATAATTTTTAATTTTTAATTTTAATTTTTAATTTTTAATTTTTAATTTTTAATTTTTAATTTTTAATTTTTAATTTTTAATTTTTAATTTTTAATTTTTAATTTTTAATTTTTAATTTTTAATTTTTAATTTTTTATTTTTTATTTTTAATTTTAAATTTTAACTTGAAAATTTCTCTATTATTTTATATGGTCCAATTCTTAGTTCATCCATCTTTTTCCTGTTTAGTTTGTTTCCGTTTTCAACAAATACCATGTCTCCTACATTGAATTCAAAGTGTTTCCTACTTTTATCAAACCTCTGTTTGTTATAGTTGTTTAGCATATAACCATTCCCCCCTGGTTTGTCTCAGTGTATAGTTGTCACAAACAATACAATTACATACAACCTTGCCTAACAGTCGTTTTTTCTTGGTATTTTTTCCAGTTTAATTTTTTCTTAACGAAGTTTCCGGCGATATGGGACACTTGTTTTTTCACATCATCAGCAATCACAGCAAAATCTTTATCACATCTTCAACCTGCGATAACACATTCCCCAGCATATCATCTGCAACATCATTTTTTAACATCATATCATCTGCAGGATCATTTTTAGCATCACATCATCTGCAACATCATTTTAGCATTCATCCACTTTTTTAGATATCTTCCTTAACGACTGGATTAAATAAGTTAAGTGAATAAATTACAAAGAAAGAAACCAAGATCTCTTCTTTTCATCCAACAGTTCACATGTAAGTATTCAACAGGTCAAGAAAATTCCCATATATCTCCCTTTACCAAAATTATTAATCTCCCAATGATTATTCATAGTCCTTCGACAATTTATTGAGCCATAAAATGGAAAATTTTAAAATTCATATTTGATTCCCATATCAAGTATATTCCAAAGCTTTTAAACTGCAATTTTTATTAAATTTACAATTTTATTAATTGTTATCTACTTCCCCATATACAATTGAATTCCCAATTTAAATTCCCAACTTAAACACTTCCCCTAAAAAAGATACAATAAAATACAACACTGCTATTTGACGTATGGTTTCTGGCTGAAGATAGTTGCTGAATACAATCGCTGAGCAAAGGTGCCAACAGCGACATACATACGTAAAGAAAATAATAAAATAAAATCGGAAAGAATAAACAAGCTGCAACAAGAAATTATAAAATTTTAAAAATATAGCAATTTAAAACAATTTTTTTATCAAAATAAGAAAGAAAACAAAGAGAAATGAAACAAAATAATTCTATGTCGTCGGAGTTTTTTTTTTGGTCAAACTAAAAACTAAGCAATAAGAGTTTAAAAGTGAAAACATAATTTGTGTAGTGAAAACAGAAAAACCGTTTCGGCCTGGGCATTCATTTTTGTCATTTTTCTGAAACTAATTTAGTGTCCATAAAATTAAATTTTATTGAAGAAAACCGTAGAACATAAAAAATTAAAACATTTTACACTTGTGCGTATGCTGTGCATAAAATTGAGAAAGGAAAAAAACACAACGGCAGCTACAGGCGACAAGCGTAAGTTATAAAGATTATATTTTTTTTAAATAAACAAAATACACTTGTACAAATAAATCACAATCTCACATATATGTATTTTTTGATTTTAAATAAAATTCATTAAATCTTTGTTGCCAACTCACAGAAAATATATAATATAAACACTAAAAACATACATAATAAAATTTAGAGAACTCACGATTCAACTCATTATTGGTGCCAGATAACACATTATTGTTGTGAATGAATAAAACAAACTCATTTGTAACAACTTTAAATGCAATTTACTAAAATAAAGGAACAAACTTGAAATAATTACAAATATAAGGCAAATATACTTAAATTGTATAAATCTTCCACCTTATTAGCCGCGTTTGCTTGTATGTGCAAGCTCGAAGTTATATAATTTATTTATTATTTTTTTTGTTGTTATTGGTTTTTCATCGGCAATAAACAGAGGGTCCCAACCAAAAGAAAATAAAGTGCACTCTCGTCTGATTTTTTATATTTTATTTTTAATTTCAAAACACAATTGATCAATAATTGTGTGAAAATTTCCATTGCGCAACCCTATATAACCCTTTAATTTTTACACCTTTTTTTTATATATAATTTGCGGTCGATAAGCATTTCAACATCAACTTTGATTTTCAAACCCAAAACCTAATTTTCTATAAATTCCGGAAAATAATTAAACATTTCGGTGGAAAAGATCCGATATTCATTCATATTAAAACAGAGGTTCC
Source organism: Cordilura impudica (assembly GCA_963682025.1). NCBI lineage: Eukaryota > Metazoa > Arthropoda > Insecta > Diptera > Scathophagidae > Cordilura > Cordilura impudica. The sequence goes on along the minus strand of OY821522.1, from coordinate 15,002,915 downwards.
CAGATACCTAAAATCCCACCTTTTGAAACCCTTCCAATCATCACTAAAATTTATTTACAACATAATTCAAAATATTTTTATACAATTGGGAAAATTAACGAATACCCTATATTCGGTAAACAATTTGAAAATATTTTTAAATACTGGGAAAAATTAACGAATACCCTTATATTCGGTAAACAATTTGAAAATATTTTTACATACTGAGAAAAATTAACGAATACCCTTATATTCGGTAAACAATTTGAAAATATATTTACATATCTGGAAATACTAACGAATACCCTATACTCGGTAAACACTTTGAAAATATTTTTACATACTTGGAAAAATTAACGAATACCCTTATATTCGGTAAACAATTTGAAAATATTTTTACATACTTGGAAATACTAACGAATACCCTATATTCGGTAAACACTTTTGAAAATATTTTTACATAATTGGAAAACTTACGAATACCCAATATTAAAAAAAAAAAAAAATATATATAATTTGATATCTTTTACAAATACCGGATAATACAAATTCTAAAATTTAAAAATCACAATTATTAAAAAGCGAAATTTTTTGTTGTTGTTGTAAATACAATACATCACAAGACAAGTTAAGATCGCAATTATTAAAATTTGCTCGATAATTATAATTTGTGAAAACGACACATTACGAAAAACAACATAAAATCACAATTATTGGAATTTTTTTTTTTTTTTTTCAATAAATATAATTCGTTTGAATTTACATTTTACTTAATTAAATTATTCTCGATAATTGAATTCCCATTTCATTAAATTAAAGTATTCCTGATATTTGAATTCCCAATACGTTCAATTAACTTTTTCTCAATATGGCTGATCAATTTATTTTCGATTCTGACGACTTAGTCACTTTCTGTTCAGAGTTCGACAACACACCCGTTGAAGAACTCACAGATTCATTATTGGAGGTAACCACACAGGATCTAAGCGAACGATGGCGTCAAGCTCAAAAGTCGTACAGGGCCCTCTGTACTATAAAAGACGGGGACGTGGACAGAGAGTTAATAGAATCCGCTCGAGGTAAATTCACCTCATGTACTAAAGCATTCCACAAATGCAAAGCCAAGATTTTGGATCTCCAAAAATCACTCGTGGCACCCATCACCTCAGCGTCACCCGAAGAGAAACAAGATTCGAACCCCTCTGATCAAAGCTTCGACTGTATCAAAGTCCCCCCTTGTGATACAGAGTTATTCTATGGAGGTTATGAGGAATGGCCGGCATTTCGTGACATGTTCACAGCGCTTTATATAGACCGGCCCAGAATGTGGCCAGTACAGAAACTTTACTATTTAAGGCTGAAAGTTAAGGGTCAAGCAGCCAGTATAGTAAAGAAGTACAAGCTATGCGCGGAAAATTTTGAGCTCGCGTGGGAAGCTCTTAGATCTCGGTATGAGAATCGACGAATTCTGGTGGACAACCAGCTCAAAATACTTCTCAATCTCAAGCAGATTACATCTGAAAGTAGCGAGGCCCTCCAGGAAATTCAATCGACAATAAACGACTCTTTAGCGGCCTTAAAGTCCCAAAATATCCCAATCGAGGACTGGGACCCCATAATAGTGTACCTGTGTTCAACCAAACTTCCTCACGAAACCCTCTCTCTGTGGGAACAATCCCTTAAATCCCACAAAGAACTTCCCAAATGGTCTGAAATGAATTCCTTTTTATCGAATAGATACGAAGTAGTTGAACGACTCAATAGTATTCAAGGAGTCAAAACCCAGTCCCGTAAAAAACCTGATTCAGAAACAAACACATTCAACACTGAAAGTGTATCCCAATTTCCCTGCAAATTATGTAAACAGTCTCATCCCTTCAAAAATTGTCCACAATTCAGAAACATAGATCCTCGGTCACGAAATGAGTTTGTCTCAAAGAACAACATTTGTCTCAATTGTCTCTCTTATTCCCACTTACGACGAGATTGTTCAAGCAAATACACCTGCAGCTACTGTAAAAGGAATCACCACTCACTGTTACATTTCCCAAGCTCAAATTCTCCGGCCCAAAAAGAACAATCTCGCGATAAATACACCTCGTTAGAGAGTCGGCCAAGTACCTCGGCCCAAGCCCAAGCGTCCGCTCATTTCTCATGCATGAGTAAGCTGTCCTCCGAAAACACGTTGCTCCCTACTGCAATAGTGAATATCGAAACTCAAGGTAAAGTTTTCAACGCTCGGGCTTTTCTGGATCAAGGTTCAGAAAAAACATTTATTTCAAAACGGCTTCAACAACGACTCATGCTCCCCACAGAGTCGAAAAGATTTCAGATTCGTGGTATAGGAGGGAATATCGTAGGGAACTCTAATTCTTTGTGTACTCTAACCTTATTTTCTCCAAAATTTAAACTTCGTGTAAATGTTTTACCTAGTTTTACCACATCACAAACACATTTCCCGTTTGATGATATTGAAAAGTTTGATCTCGCCGACCCCGAATTTCATTCCCCTGCTTATGTGGACCTGTTGCTGGGCAGTAACGTGATTCCAGAACTTTTGCTAGACGGCGTCAAGAAAGTGTGCCGCTCTCTACTAGCACAATCTACCATATTTGGTTGGATCATAAGTGGGCCTGTCTCCACAGAAACAGTATCTTCATTTTCAATTGAAGCTAATGAAGTCTCTCAAGATCCGATCGGAACACAGTTAAGACTTTTTTGGGAGCAAGAAGAAGTGTCTCTTACACGACCAACATCACAAGAAGATGAATTTCGCGAATCTCTATATTCGAAAACAACCACCCGTAACTCAGGCAGTCGGTATGTTGTAAAACTTCCCTTCCGGACTTCTTTCCCACATGATTTGCCACTCGGATCATCTCGGTCCCAAGCATTATCTCAATATTTGGGTACGGAAAAATCTCTGAAATCCAAACCAGATTTGTCAGAAACGTACAGCAAGGTTTTAAATGAGTATCTCACACTCAACCATATGAAACCAACCACGTGTAAAGAAATATGTTTTCCTGACTCGTATCGATCATTTTATTTACCCCACCACGCGGTACTAAAACCCCATAGTCAAAGCACTAAAGTGAGAATAGTTTTCAATGCCTCAAAACGAACAAGTTCAGGCAACTCACTCAACGATATTCTTCATATTGGCCCCACAATGCAAGCTGACCTAATGACTACAATTCTAAATTGGCGCCTTTATAAATTTGTTTTTAACGGTGATATTGAGAAAATGTATCGCCAAATTCTCGTTCACGACGATGACTCTCAATATCAAAGAATCTTATTCAGGAAAAATCCCAACGGTCCCATACAAGATTACGCATTAAACACGGTCACTTTCGGAGTTAATTGTGCCCCATATTTGGCCATTCGAACACTTATTCAATTGGCCAATGACTCTGAAATTAAATACCCTCAAGCCTCTCATATATTGAAAAGGGAAACTTATGTCGATGACATATTGTCAGGATCTCATGACCTGCAGTCCTCTCTCAACGCTTTGTCTCAGGTAATTGCTGTTCTCAAATCAGCTGGCTTCCCTCTTAAGAAAATAACCTCAAATTGCCCCGAAATCTTAGCATCTGTTCCCCAAGGTGATATTCTCGATACTGACTTTCTTAAATTCCAAGAAACCAGTACTACCAAGACTCTTGGTATTCAATGGAACGCTCTGTCCGACTGTTTCTCTTACACAGTTGAAGCTCCAGTTCCCGCTGAATCCATTACCAAGAGAAAAATTTTATCCTCAATCTCTAAACTTTTTGACCCAGCCGGCTGGATCTCTCCAGTAATAATGCAAGCAAAGATCTTATTGCAACAGCTGTGGCTCGAAGGAAATGATTGGGATGAGTGTGCAAAACCCCACACGCTAGCCAAATGGAATAATTTTGTTGAGAATTTGAACATCATCTCAAAATTAAAAATACCTCGTTGGGTTAACTTCGCCCCCAGAAAATTAACTCAATTGCACGGCTTTTGCGATGCCTCTGGGAAAGCTTATTGTGCAACTATTTATATCCGTGTAATCAATGAAGACTCTGTTTCATCTCACCTGTTAGTTTCTAAAGGGAAAGTGGCTCCAATTGACCCGGTAAGCCTCCCAAGATTAGAACTTTGCGGCGCCGTTCTACTCTCTAAGCTGGTCAAGAAAATTGTTTTAGCCCTACCAATTTACAACTACGACCTCTATCTCTGGTGCGATTCATCTATAGTCTTAGGCTGGTTAGAGAAGCCTCCCTGCACATGGAAAACGTATGTAGCCAACCGGACAGCCGAAATAATAAGAAATGTTGGAAACATCTCATGGCGTCACATACGATCAGCTGACAACCCCGCAGATCTAGGATCGCGTGGATGTAACCCCCAGGACCTCCTCAACAACCCTCTGTGGTGGCATGGCCCAGCCTGGCTTGTCAAAAACCCCGAAGAATGGCCAAAGTCCATAATTACTTATGAAAATGCCCCCGAGGCGAAGAAAGTTGAAGTTTTCCACACTTTAATAGAAGAAGGTGATATTTTAGACCGCTTCTCAAAATGGGACAGAGCCATTCGAGTCATAGCGTATGTCTTGCGATTTTTCTCAAAAATCTCGAAAACATCAAACCCCAAAATCAATTTCGATTCCCATTCAATTGGTCACTACGAATTTCTCAGTGTGAAAAATCGTTTAATCGCTCTCACACAGAAGGCATACTTTCTCAAAGAATACGCATCTCTACAAGTTTCGAGGACAGTATCTAAGACGAGTCATCTGTTCCCCTTGAATCCCCTTTTAGATAACGATGGTATTATTAGAGCCAATGGTAGGATATCCAATTCCGCCATTTCTTACAATGAGCGTCACCCTATTATAATTCCGGTGAAATCAAAATATTGCGAACTCTTGGTTTCATTTACGCATAATCTCCTTATGCACGCCGAGCATAATCTCATGCTAAGAGCTATCCGGAATGAATATTATATCTCAAGGTTAAAATCTGCCATCAAAAAATGCATCAAAGGCTGCAAAGTGTGCGTTATTTATAAACAAAAGATGCAATCTCAAATGATGGCTGCCCTTCCCCTAGATAGAAGCACTTATTCTCTCCCATTCTCCTTCTCAGGAGTAGACTTTGCCGGTCCGTTCGCAACGAAAACGTCCATACTCCGAAATGCTCCGTATCACAAAAGTTACGTATGTTTATTCGTTTGCTTTAGCACTAAAGCTCTACATCTCGAGCTATGTTCTACCTAACCTCTGGTTCTTTCCAAGCCGCTTTCACCAGATTTGTTGCCCGCCGTGGACTACCTCGAAAATTGATGTCCGATAACGGAACAAATTTCGTTGGCGCTGACCATGCTCTTTCCCATGAGTTCGAGGAATTTCTCAAAACAGCCTCGAAGGATATAGCCGAAAAATATGTATCTCACGGTTTTCAGTGGTCCTTCATACCCCCCAATGCCCCTCATATGGGCGGGCTATGGGAGGCCGGAGTGAAATCCTTTAAAACTCATTTTAGGAAAGTGGCTCAAAATCAGAAGTTCACTTTTGAAGAGTTCACAACCCTTTTGAGTCGAATCGAGTCCGTATTGAATTCTCCACCCCTTTTGCCAATGACAGATGACCCTACCGAACTCTTAGCTCTCACTCCCGGCCATTTCCTAATCGGGGCTCCACTTTTAGCACCTCCCGAAGCTCCCACTGACTCTAAATCTCTAAGAGACCGTTGGGAAAGACTGAAATCCCTGCACCACCAATTTGCCCAACGATGGAAGGACGAATACCTAAAAGAACTCCAACGCAGATACAAGTGGCAACATCAAGAGGAAAATGTGAAAGTCGGCCAGCTCGTTGTCGTAAAAGACGATCTTCTCCCTCCCCACGAATGGAGATTAGGTCGCATTGTTAGAATTTACGATGGTCACGATGGACTCGTTCGCGTGGCTGAAATAAAAACTCAATCGGGCGTTATCACTAGGCCTATTGTCAAACTCTGTATTCTCCCCATTGTTACAAAGGTTCCATACTCATGCACTTAACACTCACATCCATAACTCTTTCAGCCACTTCCACAATACCATTGATCACCTACCCTTACCATATGCGCTCTCTTACAAGCTATTTACTTCTCGTACTAATATTTATTTTATTCCACAGGGCACCAAGGAACCCAAATAACCACCAGTGTTTGGTGTTTAGACGTTATCACGCTCTACGCTTTTGCAAAAGATTTTTGGCCATGAGCTTCGAAGGGCGTAGGCGAGTTGTGCGCCAGCACGGGTATTGCGACAACTGCCTAGCTCGGTCGCATAGAAGTGCAGATTGCTCGTCGGCTGACGTTTGCCAAAGATGTGGGTGGGCGCACCATACGCTGCTCCACTCCGGTCACCGCCAAAATGTGTCCCAAACGTCCGACCGACAACTTCAACATAGACGGCTTTCGACTCCCCGCCGACGCTCCCCATCTCAACAACAATCACATTCACGACGTGGACGATCTCAACAACCGGGACCCTCTCGCCAACGAAGATCTTCTCGGCGACATAGGTCCTCTCGACCAAACCACAGCCAATCACCAGCCACCCCTAGGGCGAACACCAACGCACCCTCTAGCCCTCGACGTATTCTGCGAGGAGCTCTACGGGCTTTAACGCAGCTAGCCAAAAGTCTTTAAAGCGTAAATATTGGTCTTACAGACCAAGGGGCCCAGGATGTTTAGCATATAACCATTCCCCCCTGGTTTGTCTCAGTGTATAGTTGTCACAAACAATACAATTACATACAACCTTGCCTAACAGTCGTTTTTTCTTGGTATTTTTTCCAGTTTCATTTTTTCTTAACGAAGTTTCCGGCGATATGGGACACTTGTTTTTTCACATCATCAGCAATCACAGCAAAATCTTTATCACATCTTCAACCTGCGATAATACATTCCCCAGCATATCATCTGCAACATCATTTTTTAACATCATATCATCTGCAGGATCATTTTTAGCATCACATCATCTGCAACATCATTTTAGCATTCATCCACTTTTTTAAATATCTTCCTTAACGACTGGATTAAATAAGTTAAGTGAATAAATTACAAAGAAAGAAACCAAGATCTCTTCTTTTCATCCAACAGTTCACATGTAAGTATTCAACAGGTCAAGAAAATTCCCATATATCTCCCTTTACCAAAATTATTAATCTCCCAATGATTATTCAATAGTTATGTGATTTAATCGTGTTTTGTAATGCTTTTTTTCTGTTTTGAATCCAATCTTCATGCTTACATTTTTGTTTTAAATCATCAGGCAACATGGTAACATCCGTGCCTTCTAATAAATATTTAGTTCCAAAACCTGTGGTTGTGTGTTCCGTCTCGTTGTATTTTTGCACACATTCCTTTGCTATTGTTGTCCAGGCTCGTTTTTCCCCACTTTCATTTATCTTACCTCTAATCTTATTTATAAGTGTCTGATTCAATCTTTCATTTAGCCCATTTGAAAAGGGTGCATCTACTGCAGTAAAAATAATGGGAATACTTTTTGTTGTTAAGAAATCTTTGAATTCTTTTGAATTTATACCCGGGTATTGATCCGATAACACTTTACCAATTTCATTACTATCTGTTACCTCCTTCACTACTTTTATAAAATCAGGTGCACTCTGCGTTTTTGATGTTAGGATATATGCGTATCTTGTAAAGTGATCTACCAAAAGATGTAGGTATTTTTTTGTGGACCGTGAACCTCCAAATCCTCCTATCGTATCTATTGAAATTATTTCAAAGGAATTTTCAGCTGGACCTAAGTGTGACAGCAGACCAATTTTATCTCTACCTTTTGACTTATTCTTAATACATATTTCACAGTTTCTGCAAACGGTTTTTATATTTTGGGTGAGATTTTTCGCTGCATAAAAAGGGCTAATCTTGTTTTGTATTTGTTTTATTCCTATATGACAGTAATTTTTATGGATTTTTTTTTATTAATTCTATACTGAACTTTTCAGACAAAATTATCTTCTCCCTTTTCTTGATTCTTTTATAGTATATATGTTGCTTCATTAGTAATTTTCTTTTATTAGCTTGTAAATCTTCATTATCCACTTGATCCACTATGATTTCTTCTAATTTAATTAAATTTATTACTTTCAACTGGTCCTCCTCATTTTCATTTGATTCTAATACAGGATTTCTGCTTAAGCAATCAGCTTCTAAGTTTTCTTTTCCCGGTGCATATTTAATTTTAAAATCATATTGTGATATGTAATATGTTAAATCTCCCAACTCTTCGTCTGTTCTAGACTTTATATTCATATTTTCTAGTGGTTTATGGTCACAAAAGACTGTAAATTTTTTTCCCATAAGTCTATATTGCAATATGTAAAAGCCTCTTTAATTGCTAAGCATTCTAAATAGATAGCTTTTTTTCTTTTTTGACTTTGGTTTAACTTTTTCGAAAAATATGCCACTGGTTTTTCTTCACCATCTGCTTGCGGTTGCTTCAAAATCGCACCAACACCTTCTATACTTGCATAAGTGTAAATATATATTGGCATGTCCTTATCAAAAATTGCCAAAACCGGTTTAGAGCAGAGTAGTTTTTTTATATATTCGAACGATTTGTTGCATTCTTCTGACCAAATAAATTTTTTTTCTTTTCGTAATAAGTCATGCAGTGGTTCTAATATAATTGAACTTTTCTGTATGTATTTGTTAAAAAAGTTTATTTTTCCTAAGAACTGACGAACATTTTTTCGAGTCTTTGGAATAGGAAAATTTCTAATTGAAATTAAATTATCTTTTAATGGGCTTATAGAATTATTTCTTTTTATATGCCCAAGATATTTCACAGAGTCTGCAGCAAACTTGCATTTTGATAATTTTAGCCTGAAGCCTTCTTCGAGTATTGCATTTAATAATCGTTCCATGTGTTTGATATGTTCTTCAAAGGTTTTTGAAAAAATCAGAATGTCGTTATGTAATTTACTGCGAAATTTGTGAGTTTATTTTTTCTAATTATATTACTCAATATTCTCTGAAAAATAGCTGGTGATGTTTTTAGCCCAAATGGGAGGCATGTCCATTGAAAATGACCTTCTTGAGTAACGAATCCTGTTTTTTGTCTATCCTCTATTCGTAATGGTATTGCCCAAAAAGCTGAGTTTATATCAAGAGTTGAGAAAAATTTACAATTTTTTGTTTTATCTACTAGATCTTCAATTAATGGAAACGGTTGGGATTGAGGAACGACAATTTTGTTCAATTCCCTGAAGTCTATACAGAGTCTCGATTTTTTCATATCTTCTTTTTTGTAAGCTAAGGTTACTGGAGCTGCAAATGGACTATACGACTCTTCAATTAAATTTTCCTCTAATAGTTTTGAGACCTGTTGCTCTATTTCTTTTCTGTCTTCTATGGAACATCTGTACGGCCTCATAATACAATATTTATCAATTTTCAGGTCAATACGAGCTTCGTAACTTCTCACTATTCCTGTATCATATTTATCTTTAGCAAAGATTGATTTATAATTATCTATTAGTCTATTCATTCTTAATTTTTGCTCCATATTCAAGTGGTCTATTGAAATTTCAAAATTTTCAACATTTATGTGTTCATTAAAATTTATTTTATACTCTTCTAGCGTTTTACATGCATTGTAATCGTTTTTAGGAACATCATTTTCATCTTTAAAATTTTCTTTTTTATTGGCATCGAACCATTTCTGTGTTATTTTTAGATTCTCATCCTGACTTAATTTAAATTTTTTTTATCATATTCAATCCAATCAAAATATTTTCCTTGAAATATTCACCATCTATCACAAATAAATCTATTTCTTCTTCTATCTTAAAAATTTTTATCTTGATTCTAATCATACCGTTTGTTTTTTTCGCACCATTAATGGTCCGAAGGTTTGTACTCTGCGCATTAGTTGTCCTGGTTTTTTTTTAGCTTTAATAATTTTGAGTTAATCAAAGAAACATTGGATCCAGAATCATATATTCCAAACGTCTCTAATGAATTTTGCAGCAGTAGTTTGACTTTTATTAATGGTGGAACTTCTAGTTTTTTGTATGTATGTCGTTCAATTCAGTTTCTATCTCAGAATTGTGAATATATTTTATTTAATTTTTCCTTTCTGCTTCACCTTTTCCATTTTTTTTGAACCAGCATGATTGTTCAAAATGATAACGATTAGTTTTGCCAAGTTTCTCACATATTCTGCATGGTTTTTTTTCTTTAGACCTTTCTTTAAAATTTATATTAAAACTTTGTTTCTTTTCAGATGTGTTCGTTTTTATTAGGTGTTCCAAACTTCTTAGTTCATTGAAGAGATCTTTAGTGTGTTTTAAATCTCGCCTATTAATTCTATCTGTTACCAGGTCTGGTAATCCTGTTGCAATTAAATCAATCAAAGTGTTTGTGTCTATTGATTTATTCATTTCCAATAGAATTCTTTCTTTTTTTAGAGCATAGTCTAATAGTGAGCCATTTATGTACTTAAAAGATATTGCATATTTCACTAGAGTCCATCCCTTATCTGCATAGGTTTCACAAAAATTAGCTCTCCAGATTTTCCACTCTGAATTTATTGTAAGCTTTATGAGCATTGAGCTATACCAGTCTAAACAAGATCCTTCTAAAAAAAAATCTCAGAACTTCTATTTTTTCGTCGTTAGTTTTAATTTCCAAACGATCGCATTCACTTTCAAACAGGCTTATCCATTGAATGACATTCGAATTTTTATTTGTAAATTTTTGCAAAACAAATTTGTCTGATAAAAGTTTCAGATTTTTACCATTGTTATGTTGTGTATCTTCTTTTTTTGTAGAAAACTTTTCCAATATATTTGTTAACATTTCCTCTGTCATACCACCTGCGCCAGCAACTTTATCTTGTTTTTTTGTAGAAAATTTCTCTAATATATTTGTTAACAGATCCTCTGTAATACCACCTGCAGTAGTCTGTTGTTTTATAGCTTGTTGTTTTGGACTCTCTTCTAGAAAATAGTCTTTAAACTGCACATTATTTCCTTCATCTAAATAAACCCCTGATAATTCCTCATCTAGATTTATCCACACTCTCCTTGTCTTGCTTAATCGAATTCTTTATCTTTTTAAAAGCTGCCGTACCCATCAACTGTGTGTGCTGTGTTACGTCTTGATATTGTTCTGGCATACAAAAAGTTTTCTCTTCAGTCGTAGTGATTGAGGTTAGAGTCAGCAAATCAGATTTTCCTTCGCTTGTTGATTTTAGCGTAAGCTCAAATTTAAGCTTTTCCATTTTGTTAATAAACCAAAAAAAAATGTCGTTTTATAATGTGGAGGATGATTTAGATCTTTACATCAGGGAATTAACACCAATTAAATAAACGCAATTGAGTTTCTCTGTAATCAAAGTAGAGGTTTTATTTATTATATTAATTCTTATCTTATTATCTAATTTATTCACCTGTAATCAAAGAAACGACATTTAAAGTTTATTATTTTAATATTAATTCCTTTTTAACAATATTTCCTTAATATCTTAATTCACGTGTTTCTTTTAATTTACAATTTATAACTTTTATTAATTATGTGTTTCTTTGTATTACGTCTATTATAAATGGTGTTGCCATATGTTAGGGAAAATGTAAGCTATTACAATAAGGGGATTCAATCTCCTTACATTTATAATAACTTCAATTGAGATGTTTTCGATTGATGAGGTGTTTGATATAAAGAGGTTTTTGTGTGCTACAGATTTATGAATTAACAGAGCTTGCATCTGTTCTGTCGCTTCTATATAAATAATAATTTTTAAAATAGGGTCTATGATTTTCTGAACAAAATGTTTCATTCAAAGACGCTATTTTAATATTTTCACGTTCAATTAGTATCTCAAATTGTTTCAATTTGAAATGCCATTAGCATTCAAGTGAAGCATTTTGAATTCGTTTAAATTAGTATAATCCATGGGCGTATTTCACCATAGACATTACAACTTTGATTTGTTGTACTTTTGAAGTGCACCTATACAAATCATCCATAGCTGTAGTGAATATATCAAAAAGTTCATCGATGCTAAATAAATCGTTGTTTGTTCTCAGCATATGTGGCTTTGCTGTTATTTATTGTGTTACTATTGATGTTATTATTACAATTTGAGTTGTTGTTTCTTAAATTAGGGAAATCTCCTACCTTTAATTGAAATGACTTTTAGAAGTTACTCTTGTTCTAGTTTCCAAATAGAGAGATCGTAACGGACAATTGATGTCGCTTGCAGAGTGATCAGTTCTCTCTTTTGGTTGACACTTTTTTAGAAAAGAACACAATAAGAGAAAAAATGCGAAATGGGAAAAACATGCAACATTTTTTGTCAGAAAAGAAAACGACATAAGTTATCATTATATCTGTAAAGACTGCATTCTTTTATAGGCTTTGCTAATATCTCTAGTTCGGAAAGAAACTCACCACACCATACCTATAAGAGAGAGAGCAATGCCGCTAGTTTATTTATTTATTATAAAGTTTTAATTATATTTAACTGAATTAGTCAGAAGCCAATAATAGTTTAGTAGCAGGGACCGAAACTAACAGTTATTTTGAAATTAAAAAAAAAAGCATATAGAAGTAAATGTCGGAAAACTGTTTCAAGTATACCATATTTATCCTTATGAACTAGTCTATGATAAAAATATATTGATTTAAAAAATTTTTGTATTTATTTTTTCGAGCAAAAATAACAGTTATTTCTTTGATTTTTATTTTTTCGAGTAAAAATAACAGTTATTTCTTGATTTTTATTTATTCGAGCAAAAATAAAAATTATTTTAAAACGTTTTTATTAGGTCGCTTTCTTGTCTGTTTGTGTGGTTGTATGTTCCGTAGGAAACTTGGAATGGATTTTAAAGTAATTGTCCGATAAGCTAGAAACTTGTTACTTTCAACATAGCTCAGAACTGGATGACAATGCAATATTACATCGAAATTTTTTCTGTGCGGTCCACAAATAATGAAATATTTTTAAAAGTAACTTCCCGATAAGCCAGAGACAGTATTCCATCAAATCATCATTAGTGTTTTTGTCAGAGTATATAAATCATACTGTAGAAACCATAAATATATTAACTTTTATTTTTGCTCTAAAAAATCAAAATCAAAAAATAACAGTTATTTTTCCTCAAAATAATAAAAATCAAAAAATAACTATTATTTTTGCTCGAAGAAATAAAAATTAAAAACTAAGAGTTATTATTGTTCAAAAAATAAAAATCAAAAACAACTGTTATTTTTGCTCAAAAAAAGCAAAAATCAAAAAATAACTGTTATTTTTGCTCGAAAAAATAAAAATAAAAATTTTAAAAATCTATATATTTTTTTTATCATAAACTAGTTCATAAGGATAAATATGGTATACTTGAATTAGTTTTCCAACATTTACTTCTGTATGCTTTTTTGTTTTAAAATTTCAAAATAACTGTTGGTTTCGGTCCCTGCTACTAAACTGTTTTCGGCTTCTGACTAATTCAGTTAAATATAATTAAAATTTAATAATAAATAAATAAACTAGCGGCATTGCTCTTCTCTCTTATAGGTATGGTGTGGTGAGTTTCTTTCCCAACTAGAGATATTAGCAAAGCCTATAAAAGAATGCAGTCTTTACAGATTTAATGATAACTTACTCAAATTATTGAAATTTAATTTCTTTTACTAAAATTCGCGGTTTTGTTAATATGTTTCAATTATGTATTTCGAATGATTTGATATAAAATCTTTTCCCAGGAAATTTTCTTTTATTTTTTTATATATACCAACATTTTTATTAAAATATATTTTGTTTACTACCTTGGCAACCGAATGGGATTCAGACCATTAAACATTTCTTTGTTCCAGCGTTTCATTTTGATTTTTGCAACCAGGAGTTTTCATTTTTTCTTTTTGAGTGAATATTAGTTAAACGTGACTTTTTTAACAAAATAAAATATTTTTTTTCATTTAAAATTCTAATTTTTTTTTTTGCTTTTTTTGTCGTAAAGTAAATGAAACATATGCATTAATTTAATTTTTTTTTTATGCCATATAAGCTACATTTAAACGCTCGCTTCATATATTTACATTTTAGTGTAAGCCGAACTTTGTTAAGTAAGTATTAAATTAATAAGTGGTTTAAGCTACAGATCTTATTTTTTTCTCGCTTTTTAATAAACTCAATCGAATTATGAATCCATAAAAGGTTTTTGTCTTGATTTCCTGTGAGCTGTTCGGGTATGGTCATTTTTTTTGCGATCATATAAAAATTTATTGGATTTCCACTTTATGATCATGCTTGGGTGGGGTATAGAAGTTTTACGTCAACACACCCTAAGTTAAATATAGGTCATCCGTTTCCGTCTAAATTAAATGTTTCTTTCCTTTATTTTCTATCAGTCCCAAGCACGTACAAATAAAATTCTCCACGTATCACATCTCATCCAGTAACTCAAGCGAAAGTAGCAAAGAATCCTCCCCGTTTGCCGTCGAGATAAAGGTGAGTGCTGCTGCTGTTGTCACTTGAAAATAAAATTGCTTATTGGTTAGACACTAATTGTGGTTACATGCTACAAACGTCCCGATGAAGTCACACGCTGTTGTTCATCTTGAGTAACGCCTTTCGTGTCATCTTTTACTTTAGCTGGAAGGTTTTCTTTAACGTTGTTGTGTTGTGGTTCCTCGCTGGTATTGTGTAGCTCTTTGGTGGTATTGTGTTGTAGCTTTTCGTTCGTATTTTGTTGTGGGATTTCTGCTTCTGGCTCTGGTACGTCATTGTAAATGTATGCTGCCTTAAGACGATCGTTTGATATTTTGATTAATTTTGATAATGAAATATTTTTCGTGCTTATACAACACTGCGAATGGTCCCTCGTAATTTGGTTCCAAAGGCGTCCGTACTCGATCGACTCTAACAAATACGAATTTACAGTCTTTCAATGCTGGATGAACAAAATGTTTTTTGTTGTGGTTTAGTTAACGGTAAGTCTTGTATTGCTTTGCGTAGCGATTCTGCAAACTCTGTCTCACTGGCAGTGTTTTTACGAGGTTCTAGGAACTCACCACCATTTCTGCTGGACTTAAGCCAATGTCGCTTTTGACGGTTGAGCGCATGCCAAGAAGTATTATTGGAAGAGCTGAGCTCTAGTTATTCGACTCATAATATTTTATGGAAGCCTTTAACGTTCGGTGTCAATGCTCTATGGCGTTGTACGAAAATGTCTAACACCGAGTATTTCCATTAACTCTCTAAAAACAGCTGACTCGAACTGGCGACCCAAATTAGTTGTTATATGTGAAGGAATGCCGTAAATAGAAATCCAACCGCTAATTAGTGTACTGGCGACATTTTGTGCTGTTATGTCAACCATTGGAATTGCGGCAGGCCATCTTGAAAATCGGTCAATGCATGTCAGACAGTATCGAAAACCATTGGATATTGGCAAAGGACCAACGATGTCTATGTTAATGTGCTCGAATCGGACGTCGACTGATGCGTATTCGCTTAATGGCGATTTCGCGTGGCGATTTACTTTTGATTTTTGGCATGGGAGACATGAACGAACCAAGTCAGCTACATCTTTTAACATCGAGGGCCAAACGTAATTTTCCGCTATCAACTTCTTCGTTGCCCTGACGCCAGGATGTGATAAAGAGTGCAGCTTGCGAATGATAGCTTGACGACATGTTTTTGGCACATAAGGTCTTATTCGATCTCGCAAAATATGACAGTACAATTCGTTCGTTGATTCTGGAATGGATATTTTTGTAAGCAGTTATGACGTATCCTTACCTTTTTTAAAAATGTTTTCAATTCTGTATTAGACTGTTTTTACGTTGAGCTGCTGTTTGTAACTACCAAAAATATTTGACCTAGACCCATCTTTTATTTAACCGATCAGCTCAGAATCAATTTCTGAGTCGTTTTAGCGGTGTCCGTCCGTCCGTCCGTCCGTCTGTGTGTCCATGTAAACCTTTTAATCAAACTACAGGTCGCAAATATGAATATATTTTCGTGAAATTTGGTATATAAGCTTCTAACGGCCATATGATGAGCGCTATTAAAATTGGTGAAAAGCGGTATATGTTCAGACCTAGTCCCCATACAAATGACCCCTATGAAATCGACATGAATTTTCAGAAGATACAAATTATCATATAGATCTCAGTCAAATTGGGTTTGTATATGTTTATTATACCCATTAATCACTAGTCCAAAAATAATCGCTACAGAACAATTCTTAGTCATAGGCCCCATATAGAACTGCTTCCCGATCTTCACTTAAATCTATCAAAAAACAAAAATATTGCACAGATGTTTTCCAAATTTGTTTGTTTACATTTTTTCTAAATATAAGTGACTTTACCAAATATGGTCAGGATCGGTCAATTTTTCGACCTAGTCCCCATATAAATATAGCACCCGATATGAACTTTTCATATCTGCAGCCAAAAATATTAATAACAATATCACTCAAATTTGGTTTTTGCTTTTTTTCTATATCCAATTAGTTGGACCGAAGAGATAGGATCTCTAAACCATGGTATAGGGTATCATATATTCGGTCTAGACCGACTATAATTATCTTTCTTGTTTTGTATTGCCATCGTATCAAAATTTATAATGTTATTTTGTATTATGTTGATTCGTGAAAGCAAGTCAGCTACAAATGATGGATATCGGTTGTCCTATGAAATTGTCCTATGAAATCCAGTTGGCGGGCCCTTCTAGGCGATGCATTTTCACTATTTTGGTCAAAAGTATATACGATTGATTTATGTTCAGTAAAGACTGTGAATTCTCTACCTTCAAGTGTACATTTAAATTGTTTGATTTCCTGGTAAAGAGCAGTTAATTGCCTATCGTAGGCACTTCAGTTCATTTGAGAGGGTGTAAATTTTTTTAAATAGAAACCGAGCGGAAGCATCAGTTGTGAGTGTTAGTCTTGCGTTTGGAGCCGTGTAATTCAAAGAAGTAGCGCCTGCAAGGTTTCTTCTTGCACTTTTGTCTACGAGAATGCGGCAGTTACTCCTTTTTGTAAATTTTTGAAGTTGAAAATGATATCAGTTCGTGCATGTACTCTTACATGTCCCCTATTGGTATAGTGATGGAATCGACCGAGAACAGCCTTCACAACGTACCTGATTTCTTTCCAGGTTCCCATAGGGGCTGACAAAAACTGTAATATTTATTTATTTATACTGCTTTCATTTTGCCTTCCGGCATCTTCGAATATGGTTTAGCATAACTCCTGCCCACCGGCGATTATATTTAATTTTTAACCCCTATTCAACCCCTACTTGTACAACTCGTTTAACACTGTTATCAAGATAACTGTAATTAATATGTTCGTGTTTCAATACTTTTTTATTTTTTATCAATCTGTTGCTTAGTTTTAAGTGTTACTAGATTTTTAAGTCTGTTTAGCAGATTATACTCTGCTCGATACCATAAGTACTGGGAGCAAGCATTTTTAACAACAAAACAAACAAGTGAGGAAATTATAGTCGGTCTAGACCGACTATACGATACCCTATACCATACGATTAGAAACCATATCTCTTAGGTCCAACTAATTGCATATAGAAAATAATCATAAATCATATTTGAGTGGCATTGTTATATTTTAACCTTCCGATAGAAAAAGTTCATATCGGATGCTATATTTATATACGGACTGGTCGAAAAATTTAACAATCTGGACCAAATTTAGTAGGGTCACTTTGTTTTCGCAAAAACATATACAAACCAAATTTGAGAAAAATCTGTGCAATATTTTTGTTTTTTTTATAAATTTACCAGTATGCCCTGTCGTGCTTCGCTACGACTTACAGAGACAATTAAAACATTTAATTTTATTTATTTTATGTTTTTTTTTTATTTTGTGGGCTTGCTGATATATAATATTGTTTATTTTTTCATTCGGTGAAAAAATTTTAAAATTTTTCGGCGTTCCTACTCTGGAGCAAGCTACATATAGCTGCCTACGAGAAAAACATGGACTTACCAAATTAATAAAAATTAAAAATTAAAAATTAAAAATTATAAATTATAAATTAAAAATTAAAAATTAAAAATTAAAAATTAAAAATTAAACATTAAAAATTAAAAATTAAAATTAAAAATTAAAAATTAAAAATTAAAAATTAAAAATTAAAAATTAAAAATTAAAAATTAAAAATTAAAAATTAAAAATTAAAAATTAAAAATTAAAAATTAAAAATTAAAAATTAAAAATTAAAAATTAAAAATTAAAAATTAAAAATTAAAAATTAAAATTTAAAAATTAAAAATTAAAAATTAAAAATTAAAAATTAAAAATTAAAAATTAAAAATTAAAAATTAAAAATTAAAAATTAAAAATTAAAAATTAAAAATTAAAAATTAAAAATTAAAAATTAAAAATTAAAAATTAAAAATTAAGAATTAAAAATTAAAAATTAAAAATTAAAAATTAAAAATTAAAAATTAAAAATTAAAAATTAAAAATTAAAAGTTTAAATTTCTATATTTAGTTTCTTACCTGTTATTATGTATTTTTTTTTGTATTAGATCTAATGCAGATAAAAATAAAAAATAATTCAGATAAAAATATTTTAAAATTAGCTTATTTTTATTTATAACTAGCTGACCCGGCAAACTTCGCTTTGTCCAAAAGAGATTTTTTTATTGAAATAATTTAGAATTTTTTTTTATCGAAAATTATCGACCGTTAACAGATGACGCAATAATATAATTTGAATACAACACTTTTCGAATTCAGTTGAATTCAATATCTTATAATTATACAGATAGCTGACCCGACGGTCTTCGTCCCGTCTAACATTTGGCGAAAATAGAATAAAATAAAGTATTAATTAAAAAAAAAATAGAACAATGATTGTAGTCAATTTAATGCTGCACGAAATACAGCATTTTTTGTTTTCTGCTCCGGAGCGTAAATGAATATTGAGGGTGGTTTCCCAACTCGGGAACATACAGCATATAGCTGGCCGTGTGAAAAGCATGACATTTTCAAATTTATGTCCTTGTGACTTGTTTACTGTCATCGCAAATGCAAGAACTGAACACCTTTAAACTGGAACGACAAATCGGTTGAAGTCAAGGAAATTCGCGGAATTAAGCATTTCCCTTGAACCGCCCTTTCAAAATCCTTGCCACTATCACATTACTCATTAATTTCGTCACAATCAGTAGGGTTCTACTGCATAGTTTCGGGGCATAAGGATGACAGATCCAACTTTAATTCAAATTAGGAGATTCACCGTAAAGCAGCGTGCATAATGGCTCTGGCGGTGGAAGCAATTTGGCAATTCCACTTTTCCAATACAATCCAGGCGGTTCTTTCTCAAATTTAACTGCATTGCAATGCTCACAAACGACAGACATCTGTCCAAATCGAACCGATGCACAGTGGTCCAAGACGCCAATTAGCTGGAAAAAAGTCAATTTTTTGTTTCAAAGTTCACATTTGCTTGGTAATTGTTAGTTAACTATCCACTGTACTTAACTGTATATCAGGTTTTTTTATTTTTTGCGTATTTGCTTTATGATGTTTTGAAAATGAACAATTGCATTGCCACTGTTGTTATAGCTGCTCAGTCGATTGACAGCATGACATTTGAAGTGATCGTAACATCAAAGAAGAGCAAATTTAGTCTTTATTTTTTTACACTGCATTATGTCAGGTATGTTTAAGCTATATTATAAATAAATGTCGAATTTAAATGTTCTGTGTGCAAAATAATAGATAAGAGGAAATATGTGTTTTGTGTAGTAAAAATTTAGCATCTCATGGTTTTTAGAGTAACTTCTAAATAGGGTTCCCGTCGATTCCCGTGAAATGAATTGTGCCCTGTTGATCTGTGTAATGTTCACTTTAGATGGAAAAAAATTGTCTGCAATTATTTACCGGTAAACTTTATATATACATATATAGATAACATACCCATAACACAGAGAGAACTATATAATGTGTGGATTGCCGAAATGGAAATCAAAGAAAGGGTAGAAGCTGTCACTAGCTATTTTCTTGCTAAGAGTGGGTTACAGAAAACTAAAACAGAAGATTATTGCAATAAAGTTAAGTTAGCTGTACGGAGATTAACGTATTCAATTAACGAAAGATGGATAAAAGCAAAAAGATCTAAGAAATATTTTGAAGACTCCAACAAAATTTGGCTAATGGAGTATTTGTTCTTCCTTCTGAAAACGTGATTAAAATTCCAGAGGATTTAGGGATCCTACCGTCAACGTCAAATTTTGGTAGACCTCGATCAGATTTTTCAGGTAAATCTGAAAAAGGGAAGCGTTTGGAATTATCGCCTTTAGTTAGTGGATGTTCACCTGAGAAACTAGTTTTCGCTAAAGAACATAAATGAATCTCCAACGAGAGCAACTAAAATTAAAAAAAATTGTTAATGCACAATCTAAGGAACCAATACCATACACAGATGAAGAAGCATTACGTCTGTGTATCGATAGAAAATATACAAAAGCAAGTTATAATGCGATGCGTACTGGTGCTAAGATCCGTAACGCGGCTATATACCCATCATATCATAGAATTTTTGAAGCAAAAGAAAAGTGCTACCCAATTAATGGAATAAAGGCATCCGATGTAATAGCAGAAGTGCATCTGCAGGACTTAGTTGATCACACTGCATGTAGAATTTTAAAGTTACAAAAAGAGGTCATATAGGAATTCAATTATACGGAATTGACTTTGATTTATAAATGGGGATGTGATGGTAGCAGTGGCCACTCAACCTATAAGCAAAACTTTAGTTCAAATATTTGTTTGCAATTTGCTTGGTACCTTTGCAGCTAAAGTACGATAACCATATCATATGGGAAAACCCACTTCCATCATCTACATGTTTTTGCAGGCCGATTAAACTGATTTTTGAAAAGGAAACAAAATCTTTGATTCAAGATGAAACTAATTACACACAAAATCAAATTGATGCAATAGGGTCAACAGCTTCTAACATTGAAGATAAAACAGTTATTGTTAAATATGTTTTATTTAACAATGATTGATGGCAAGGTTTTCTCAATTCTTAGCGATTCATCTACTCAAACATGTGGTATTTGTGGTGCAACGCCAACCATTATGAATAAATTGCACGAAATTAAAGCCTTGAATGTAAGGGCCAATCTTTACGAATATGGGTTATCGATATTGCATGCGTGGATAAGGTGCCTCGAATTTATATTGCATATATCTTACAAAATTGAAATTAAAAAATGGCAAGCTCGTACTGAGTCCGATAAAGCTTTACAGAAGAAAAGAAAAGATGAAAAAATTAACTCTCTGAAATCAGAAATGAATTTGCTTATTGATATTCCTAAGCCAGGAGCAGAAAGCACAAATGACGGTAATACCGCTAGAAAATTTTTTCAACAACCTTCCTTAGCTTTCAAATAACAGGAGTAAATGAAAGTTTAATAAAAAGACTAGGAATAATTTTGAGAACTATGTCATCTGGTTATGCAATTAATGTGGCAGCATTCCGAAAATATGCGATGGATACTGCGGAACTATACGTAGAACTATATAAATGGTACTATATGCCATCGAGTGTCCACAAAATTTTGATTCACGGCGCAGACATAATTCAAAATGCAGCACTTCCGATAGGAATGATGTCGGAGGAAGCACTAGAGTCTCGACACAAAGATTTTAGATTTATTCGCGAACATCACACTAGAAAAATGTCACGAGAGAAAACAATGGAAGATCTTTTCAATTATTTGCTTATGTCATCACATCCAGTAATTTCATCTTTTTCAACAAAGCCATTTCTTAGCTCTCAAAATGAAGAATTATTAGGTGATGAAGACATTTCGTTACTTTTAGATCCTTTCATACAGGAAGATGTAGAATAATTTAAATAAATGATTTTTATTTTCAGTATATATTAATATTCTTATGTTGTTTTGTATATTAGTGCAATATATCTATTCGAACCTAGTGGACTACCCAAGGGAGCATATTAGTGGTGGGGTCTCCTTTGTTATATGTTAAAATTGAATGAGTCTTTTTATTGTAAATTTCGTAATTATTAAATAGAATTTGTTATTTTAAAAATTTGCTTATATATCTTCAATCTTAAAAACAGGTGCCCGAAACCATCGTTCGAGTCGTCCTTCAAAATATTGCCAAAATGGGCATTCGGCATCTCTAAATTAATACATTAATATTCGTTACATTTTCATGTTCTTAAAAATGTCATAAAAATTGTCACGCCCATTTTACCTACAACGCCCATTTTTGGTACAAAGAATACCTTCAATAAGAAATACATAATTCCAAAATTTCATACTTCTAGCTGCTTCCGAGGAGAAGTTATGACTGTTTTCCAGCTAGACTGGCGTCTTGGACCACTGTGCGATGTGTGCGAACTGTATTGAATGTTGGGCTCACATCGAAAGAGTGCATGCTCAATGTTCACCTGAATAATTTGTTGTAGCCTACGTTGTCGTTCAAAAATCGCACGTTGTGATCTGGCTTCATCACTTTGCTGAGCACGAACTTCTCTTCTTCTTAATCATTGCTGCTCATTGTGTGCTTCGTTGATCTCTTCTGACTGTTGCGCACGATTTCCAACCATTCTGGTTGAACTGATTCCATTCCAACAGCACGTTCCTCTTCCGTTCAACGTGTTGCGACATTTCGATGCTGCGTTGCATCCTGAGAATGCCGGCTAATGGGACCATGAACTCTTATTGGCATCGTAATAAAAATGATAAAATTATCCGAAAGTCAAAATGAATATATATTTTTAAAGAAACAGTTATTCAATAATAGACCACAATATATAATATTTAATCTGTACTTTGTAGGGGATGTACCCCGCCGACTTATCCGATCAATCCTATTTTCGTCAGGTGTACTTACACTAATAACAAATGACGTCACATAAAGTATCAAAGCTCTCCCCGTCATGATATTGAGTCTGATATTGAGTGATTAATTTTTTTTGTAAGTGCCACGCCCTCTGTTCCGATAATGCTAATTTTTACAACGCTACTCACAGCAACTCACAGCAATTATAGATGACCTCATACAAAGTTGCAAAGCTCTCCCTGAAACAGTACTCAAGATATATATATATATATATTATATATATTATGTCCTATGGTTCCTAAAAGGAGCAAAGGGCCACAACGAATACTCTCCAATCGGTCTTTCTTGATGCAAGGTTTTTTATTTCACTCCAGCTTAAGCTGCTTTGAGTAATTCCAGCTTCAAATTGCCGTCTCCAGGTGTGCGACGGATTGGGATTGGGCGTTGGTATGTTTGCTCCCATAATTCGATATTGGGAATCATGTTAGGCCAAAAGATTTTTAAGATTCTTCGCAGACAGCGGTTGATGAATACCTGTATCCTGTTCATATCGCGCGATGTCGTGTTCCAGGATTCGCAGGCATAGAGGAGAACTGATTTCACGCAGGAATTAAATATGCCGATCTTAGTTCTTTTCGAGATAGCAGTAGACTTCCATACAGGTCGTAAGATACCAAATGACTGGTTAGCCTTTGATATTCGGAAGGATATATCATCACTGCAGCCGCCTGTTTTTATTAGTACGCTACCCAGATAACAGAATGTGTTAACTTCTTCCAGTTCAACATTCTGTTTTCGAAATTTTGTGTTGTTAAGAGTGTTGCAGCGCATAACCTTACTTTTCCTTATGTTTATTTTTAAACCGGCTTTTGAAGCTTCGTTCTCAAGGGATTTGGGTTTAGCTGACGCGTGTCGATAACTGTGCGATAAGAGGCATATATCATCAGCATATTCCAGGCTCTCCAGATGTTGGTTGATTCCCCATCTTACACCTCTATTTTCTGCTGTAGCATTACGTACAATGATGTCAAGTACGATGTTAAATAGAAGAGGAGATAGTATACATCCTTGTCGAACACCATTTAACACATTAAAACTGTTGCTCAGTGCGTTGTCGTGGAGAACTCGGCATTTCGCATTCTCATACAAGGATGGGGTTAGCCTAATAATTTTTTGTGGCACACCTGCAGGCAAGCGCGTTCCATATTGCATGGTGGCTCAGGGTATCGAATGCTTTTTCGAAATCTATAAATATCATGTAGAGGGGAGATTGCCATTCCGCTGACTGCTCGATGATTATACGAAGACTATTGATGTGGTCGACGCAAGATTTGTGCGGGCGGAAGCCAGCCTGTTCTTGTCTGAGATCTGGGAGTACAGCATCGGCTATCCTTTTGTTTATGATGTGCGCAATTGCCTTGTTGCCTTTTTTAGCGATATTGACTATGATACCTTTCTTTAGATGTGAGTCGAGATCACAAGTGTGCCAAAAGTTCTCGATATGAGGTAGAAGTAATTGCGCTGTGGTTCGAGAGTCAGCTTTTAACATCTCTGGGGCAATGTTATCTACTCCAGGGGCTTTATTAGTCTTCAAGGCATTGACAGCATTAATTATTTCCGTAATTTCGGGGCATTCTATGGAAATATCTTGTCTCACTCTGTGAGTAGTGCAGTAGCATACTCTTACGGGATTTGTTGTTGGATTGGATAGCAGGCTAGAGTAATGCTGTCTCCATACTTCCAGTTGCTCACCTTTGGAAGTGCATAACACACCGTCGTTGTTCTTCAATGATTTGGAGTTCAAAAAGTTTTTACCTGTAAGCATTTTTGTGATAGCGTATAGATCTCTGGACCTATGTTCTTCAGATGCTTTTTACACATCACTAGCAAGTTTTACATGCCATCTTCTCTTGTCATTCCTGGCGCTCCGCTTCACTAACTTATCGTGATGCATATAGGCTTCTGCTAACGTTTTCTCCTCTCCACTGGTTCTAGCTCTATTTTGATTTCCTTTAATATCTCTTCTTTCCCGGATTAGCTCCCACGTGTCATCAGACATCCACTGAGTTCTTTTTGGTGTTATGAAGCCTATTTGTTCTTTGGCAGCATCATTAAAATTATCGTTGGTGTTTTGCCATTCTACTGGGTGTCCACTTTGCATTGTTTATGATGTTAAAAATTAATTTTGTATGGGAGATACCACGCCCACTTCTCCCATACCGACCATTTTCGGTATGACTATCCATATTGATAATAGATGGCCTCACACAAATTTACAAAGCTCCCCTCTCATAGTACTCAATATATATGTTTTTAAAATGTAATAACCGCGTACAGCGCCATCTGTTGGGATTTTTTGTACTTTTCTTTTATCCTAAACCTTCGCGTGCCAGTTACATACAAAATCGCAGAAGAAAGTATCCCTTTTGGTCCTGTAGTTTTCAAGTTTTAAGCGGACGAACAAACCACGATTCATTTATATATATATAGACTATTATAAAAATTTATATAAATTTAAACTTACAAAATTTTAATTGTTTTTTTTTTAATTTCATCTTTTTCAAATCATTTTTTTTTTGTAATTGCCATGATACTAAAAGTAAAATTTAACTTTCATGATATTTGAAAATTCTTAGTAATTTTTCTAAGTGTGTTATATTATAATGTATCTTTTAATGTATTTTTTTTTACAAAATTTTAAGTTTGTTTAGAATTGGACATACAACAACAACAATATTATTGGATTGCCCATCAGTTGGAACGTTGTAGTAAGTGAAACACAAACGAAAAATTAATAGGATTGTAAGTACTGATGTATTAATTATTTTTTTTTTATGGATTGTATGCTATTATTTATTGGTCCGATTTCATTATGTTCCATTTTCTTTATTAAATATTCTCATAACTGGCTTCATTAGTTCATTATAATTTTAAATAATTTAGTATACTAGGAAAACTCTTATGATCATCAGCTAATGTTAAGGTTATTATTCTCTTTTGTCAGAAAAATGAATTTCATTAATAAATCTCATTTTGAATTCTTATATTAAAACACTAGTTTTTTTTTGGTTTTTGGGAATGACAATCCATTTAAAATGAGAGTTGCTATAGCGATAGTCGTGTCTAATTTTAAGGGACAGTATTAAAGTAAAGGTATTGTTACTGTCAAGGCGTCTGGGTGGGAAAATTGTACCTAAACGGTATACCATCTTCCATCAAGCGATTTTCTTTCGATTATCTTTAAACTATTTTTTATATATATTTGCCTACTCTATTGGCAAGAAGACTAGGTTATGTGTAGGGCGTTATGAAGCCAGGGTTGAGAACTAAAATCTACCATATGTAAAGCTAGCTTGGAAGACCGAATTTCATGCCACTCAACTTTAATTTTCGTTTTGCTTGTTGAATTTGGCAGTATAAGAAATTTTAAACAATTTTTATTGTTCTAAAATTTACCCGACGCCATTACATATATGGCGCCCAACGATAAAAAAGCTCATTTATTTTTACATCTTAGTAAATTATTTTCAAATGAAAAGGAAAACAATATTTGTTTTTAGATACGAAAAAACGATTGTCATCATAGTGGTTATATATAGAAAAAAAAATCTACTTTTATACTTGCAAGATACCATCAAATACAAAAGTCTGAGGCTTGTTCTATTAATTCGGAACTTTTAAATCTGAGTATAGTTGTAACTCTTAGTATTTTAGTATTTCATTCACTGTATCCACTCATATAATAAGTCATTGTCTTGGTTCTGTTAGTCCGAGTTCTGGAATATTAATTAGTTCTTTTTCTTTTGTTGCTCGGATCCGAACATTGGCAGATTAATGAATGTGGTAAACAAGTCCGTTATAGATTTTCTTTTATCTGAAATGTTGTAGTTTTCATATTTCTTTCACATATATTTTAAAGTTAATTAAAAATTAACTGTAGCGAAAAGGAGATCCGCTAGTTAGTTTTAAAGCAGATTATGCTGCTCTTTTTAATATAGACATAGACTGTTGTGTTGTATTTTCGTTTTGATATGGTTTGTCATTCCCTTAAATTTAAATGAAATTTTATTTTATATATATACATATTTTGCTTAAATTTAACATTGCTTGGATATATATTTGCTTTGACAAAATTTTTCATTTTTTTACGTTATGAATACTAAGAGTTCTAGTCGAGATAAAAATTCTAGAAATTCTACTCAGGGAAATAGTTTTACAGATACAACGAATACTTTTTACTCAGACAATTCTACTTCTACTAGTAAATCCATTCGAGGTGCCATTGCAAAAAAATATTTACATGACTCTCGAGATACGAATTCGGGAAAACCGAAAACTTCTAATTCAATCATCTCCACAATTCACTTGGGGAGGTGTTCTTAAGAAGAGCTCTGTTAGCAGTAACTATTCTTTTTCTCGTGGTCGTGGTGTCCGTTATTCAGCTTCTCAGAATAATATTTCTATTGAATTATAGAATTTCATTAGAATGCCTTTCAAAGTACTAGTGGCACATTCTCCTGTTAATAAAAATAAAAGAAAATCTCCTCAGAATCTAGGTTCTCAAGGGATCACTGGAAGACCGAAAGTATTGCATTCTCCTGTTAACGCGAATGCGGTGGTTACACAGAGCATTCGGGCTCAGAGCTTAAATAACATTTCCATTGAATTAAAGGATACTGACGAAATTTCCAGTTTACCATTAGTTTCACATTCTCCTGCTCAGACTAATACTGCGCAGATTCTTCTCGCTCAAAGTTTGGATAATATTCCTATTGAATTGAATAATACTGATAGGAATTTGGAAGCAGCTTTACAGAACCGGCCATCACTAAGCTTAATTAATACCTCGTTAAAATCAAGTATTGCAAACAAATCTGACAGCAGATCATTGAAAAATTGGAAACACCCCCACAAAATCTCCAAACTAAAAGTTCTTCTAATATTTCATTTGACGTGGAGGACACTGTTGTAAATTCTTTAAATAACGAGAATTCTGAAACGCGG
The DNA here is from genome assembly GCA_963682025.1 of Cordilura impudica. Classification (NCBI taxonomy): domain Eukaryota; kingdom Metazoa; phylum Arthropoda; class Insecta; order Diptera; family Scathophagidae; genus Cordilura; species Cordilura impudica. The sequence continues at coordinate 14,975,077 of OY821522.1, read as the reverse complement.
AGTATTCATATTCAAAGTTCTAAAAATTTACCTACTAGTTCGCCTCTCGGAATAAATAATACAGTGGCTCAACACGATTCCAACACACTAAACTCCGCCTTAGGTGGAACCAAAAATCCAAATTCTCTGTACGAGTTTCCCCTGCCATTGAACAATGTTCCTCCTCCGATAAATAATATTTCTGCACCGCGGAATAATATTCCTCCAACACTAAATCCACACATTTTGATTCCTTGGTTTCCATGATGGAGCTGACAATGCCAAATACTCAGAAAAGAACTTTCGTCACTAAGGGAAAGTATCTCCTAAATTGGAAATGGTAATTCAACTGGTTCACAGAGGACAACGGATTTATTGCCAAATTGGAACCAGGCGACATTCGCTGGCAATTCATTTGGTACTCAGGGCAATTCACCTGGGAACAGCGATTCGAATATCAAACTTGAGAAATGGAAAATTTCTTACGATGGATCAGGTTCTGTATCCGACTTTATTTTTAAGGTAGAGACCCTTTGGGCACGATCCAAGTGTTCTGAAAATCATTTAGTTTCAAATTTTCATGTGCTTTTGGATGGAAAAGCAGAAAAATGGTATTGGCTTTTCACGATGCAAAACCGAAATGTTAATTATTCTCAATTGCGTGCCACTCTTACTAAAGAGTTTGGCCATTTGGAGGCAGATCATGATATTCTTTTAAAGATTTCTTCGCGGAAACAACAGTATAAGGAAACGTATGATGATTTCCATACTGCCATCGTCTCAATGATTTTAAGACTCAGAAATCCTTTACCTGATGAAACACAAAATGGGCGAACTGGCTGCCGGACACACTCGTCCATCCCACCAAACCCCGGGTTTGAATTAAAATCCAAATTGAGTACCAATGCGAAAGTCTCTACTGATGAAAATTTTCCACCAACGCCACCTATTTCAAATAAAAATTCCCTTAGAGAAATCTCTATACAAACTGAGGAATCTCTTGGCCCTTTGGCTAAACTGAAAACTTATTATTTTCAATCATCGAATCAACCATATGCACCTTATTGTAAATCTTCTTTGAGAATATTAGAATGTCGACTACGTTATAAGGAGTGAAAATCTATTCGTTAAATTTTGGAATCGATGATTGTACATGGGTCTGCTGATCGTCCTTTTGCTGAAGCGCAGATTTTTGACGAATTGTTAGTTGGCTTGCTTGATTCAAGAGCAAATGTTTCCGTATTAGGAAAAAACCGGATGGATTTTATAGAAAGAAACAAAATTTCTTTCAGATCGGTTAGGTCGTCGATACAAATCGCCAATGATTCTAAACAACGGGTAGTAGGGTTTTGTAATCTACCAGTGAAATACAAAAATATGACAAAAAATATTCGTTTCTATTTAGTTCCATCTTTTTGTCAGCAGGCATATTTTGGCACTGATTTTTGGCGCAAGTTTGCATTAACCCCGGATATTATAACTATTGTATCTGCCATTGAAATTGAAATGTCAAAAGAGACGGAAGATAATTCAAATTTTCGTAATCTTTTTTCAGGACAAAAGTTGATTCTAGAAGACACAATTTTAGATTTTCCCTCTTTGAGAAGCTTGGAATAGGATGTACGGACTTGTTAGAACACGATATCGAAACAGGGGATGCGGTTCCAATTAAATGTAAACATTACCCATTGTCACCACCTAGACAAGAAGAGGCATATCGAGAAATTGAAAGGTTGCTAAGCATGGGTGTAATTGAAGAATCAAATTCACCTTGGTGTTCTCCTGCGGTTTTAGTTAGGAGACCAGGCAAGGTTCGGCTATGCATCGATTCAAGGAAATTAAACGCGTGCTAATCAGGTTAACGCAATCGTCAAAGGAGAAAACTGCATACGTTGTGCCCGGTAAACCTTTATTTCACTACAAGTACATGCCATTTGGTCTATGTAATGGTCCGCAGATGAGTAGGCTCATTGATCGTGTAATACCTTCTCGGTTGCGTGAAAACGTTTTTATATATTTAGATGACTTGTTAGTCTGTAGTTCCGATTTTGAGTCTCATATAAAACTTTTAAGTGAAGCGGCTTCTTGCCTAAAAATGGTAAAGTTAATTGTAAATGTCAGCAAAAGGAAATTTTGTCAGAGGGAAATCCGCTATTTGGGATATATTGTTGGCAACGGAACCTTAAAAGTTGAGCCTCAAAAGGTTGAATCGATTCAAAATTTTCCTCTCCCGAAAACACCAAAGCAGGTCCGAAGATTTATAGGCGTGGCGAATTGGTATAGATCGTTTATATCAAATTTTCTGATCTCGCTGCTCGCTTAGCCCAGCCAAATTTTGACCGTGAATTTGTCATACAGTGTGACGCTTCTAACATTGGAGTCGGCGGTGTACTATTCCAGAGCGATGACCAGGGAAAGGAACATCCTATTGCCTACGTCTCCCAAAAATTAAATAGATGTCAACGGAACTATACGGTTACCGAACTAGAGTGCATGGCCTCGATAGTATGTGTAAACCGATTCATCTCTAAAATGGCTTATGTCTCAAAAGGACTTAAGCGGACGCTTGGCCCCTTGGAGCCTCAGGTTGCAGCTCTTTGATTTCACAATAGAACATAGAAAGGGTTCGTTAAATGTGGTACCCGATTGTTTGTCCAGTATTGAGGTTGGAGAATTATCTATTTCAGATATGCCTTTAGAAATAGATCTGTCTGATCCTAACTTTAATGAAGAGGAGTATCTAAAGCTGGGAAAAACCATTTTGGATAATAAGGAGTCCTTACCCGACCTTTGTGTTTGTGATAATTTGATTTATAAACGAGTGAAATTAAGGCAGGGTGCAGAAGATGAGGAGGATAGTCTGTGGCGTCTTTGGATTCCTAGATCATTAGCTGAAGTTGTTATAAAATTTTTCCATGATTCTGCTCTTTCGTGCCATGGTGGGTTTGCAAAAACCTTAGCGAGAGTGCGGCAAAAATATATTTGGCCCACAATGGTATCCGACATAAAAACGTAAATTAAAAATTGTGATAAGTGTAAAATGGTTAATTTCCCCAAATCAGATTTCTAAAAGCCTAATGGGCAATCAATTCGTTACTACTAACTAGGCCATTTGAGAGATTCTATTGTGACTTTTTGGGTCCCTGCCCGTTCACAAAAGTGAAAAACTATGTTATTTTCCACTTGACGAAATTTATATTTTTTAAGCCACTCAGAGCCGCAACATCGGCGAATGTAATTTTGTTTTTCCAAACTGAGGTTTTCCCACTTTTGGCATGCCAGGTTGTGTGTACAGTGTCGTATATGTAACACATTCGTTTATGCATGTAAGTTAACAAACAAAACATTTTGTTTAGTTAATTCTAAATACTCCCTCCCATTCTCTTTAATTTCTCATGTTTGCTGTGTTCGCTTTGTTAATCAATTTGTTTAAGTTCAATAAATTATGTTGTGGCTCAAATTGCATTGTGTGTCGCAGCTATAGAATATTTTGTCACAAGCCAATCGATAATATGCTTTGTGGGCGAAAGAACAAAATTCAATGTAAACAATAATTGTTGCGTCTCATATTGCATTATGTGTCGCAACAGTACTCTGTTCTTTCGATTGGTAAACTAGGTCATTAATGCAGACGATAAAATGTTTAACTTATTATTTTTAACAAAAAGTCCCAAAAATTGTCAAGTGGGCAATAAACTATTGAGAAAGACCCAATGTTGTCAAATGGGCATTAATTATTGTATTCCATAGTTTTAAGTTTAAATAAGAAAAACAATTCAATAAAGAAAGTAGTTGATTAGTAACAATCACACAAAACACATCATGTTTCATTTATGAAATATAAAAAGGAAATAACTGGCGCCCAACGAAAAAAACTGGCAGATTACCTAATCCTTAAAAAGCCCTAAAGTAGTGCATAGGATTATGGTAGTAAAAGTGTTTTTATAAAACTTAATCCTTTAAAAGCCCTAAAGTAGTGCATAGGATAAAAAGTGTTCTAATTAATTTAAAAACCCTAAAGAAGTGAAAAATTAATTTAATAAAATCTAAAAAGCCCTAAAGAAGTGCAGATTTAATTTAATAAAATTTAAAAGCCCTAAAGAAGTGCAGAATTAATTTAAAACCCTAAAGAAGTGCAGATTTAATTTAAATTAAAAGCCCTAAAGAAGTGCAGAATTAATTAAAAGCCCTAAAAGAGGTGCAGAATTAATTTAATAAAATTTAAAAGCCCTAAAGAAGTGCGGAATTAATTTAAAACCCTAAAGAAGTGCAGAATTAATTTAATAAAATTTAAAACCCTAAAGAAGTTCAAAATTAAAAAACTCTACAAAAATTTTTTTAAAAACTTTAATTTATACGAAACTATCAAAACAAAAAAAAAAACTATAATTCCAATAAATTTTTAAATAAAAGAAGAACTCTAATTTACACGAAACTAATAAATTTTAAATAAAAACTCTAATTTATACGAGACTATCAAAAACTATAATTCCAATAAATTTTTAAATAAAAGAAGAACTCTAATTTACACGAAACTAATAAATTTTAAATAAAAACTCTAATTTATACGAGACTATCAAAAACTATAATTCCAATAAATTTTTAAATAAAAGAAGAACTCTAATTTACACGAAACTGTCAAATTATAATTACAATAATTTTTTTTTAAATAAAAGAAGAACCCCAATTTGTATACGAAATTGTCAAAACTAATAAATTATAATCCCAATAAATTGTTGAAAAATAATATTTCAATTAATTACAAACTCAACTTGAAGTGGAAAACAACATTGTCACCAGGCAACGATTTTGTCTGGGCAGCAAAGAGGATACAAATTACGAATCAACACCATCACCAACATCGACACAAAATTCAACAATGAAGTATTTATTGACTATTCTAAAGTAAGTCAAACAAATAGCTGTAAGCATCCAAAAATATATATTGCGCTCAATTTAAACATTTTAAGAAGCAAAAAAAAAAAGAAAAAAAAAAAAGAAGGATTTTCTATATTTAAATTTAAGAATAAATTTTGGATTCTTTTCAAAAATACATTTAAGAAAATAACAAAACAAATTTTTTTTTGGAATTAAAATATATTTTAAGAAGAATTTTTTTTTGACAATAAGACATTAAAAATTCTGTGTTTAAGTTTAAAAATAAAATTTTTTTTTCAATACTTTTTCTTAAAAAGGAAAAAAAACATTAAATTTTTTTTTTATAAGCTAACAAAATTAAAGGGGAAATTAATACTTGGATATGGCCAACCCAAATAATCTGATTAGACCCCCAGTCCTAGTTCGCAATCCCGAAATAAATCCCCCTAACATAAATCCACAACTAGAAGCCACTGTAACAGACATAGTGACTAGGTTATGTAGAGAACAATGTGATAGCCTGGTTAGGGAACTCTTAAATCCCGGCGCATCTATGACAGGTATAGACCAAGTTATAGAAGATAGGTATATGGAGAATTTGACTGACCTAGACAAGGTACCGGATGTGGTACGATGTCTGAGGGAATTTTCAGGCAATCCTTCCGAATTTAGCTCGTGGAGGAAAAGTGTGGAACGTGTACTTAAATTGTACGAATCAAGCAGAGGGACACCAAAATACTACGGAATCCTCAACGTAGTAAGAAATAAGATCATAGGCCCAGCAGACGCCGCTTTAGAATCGTACAATACTCCCCTTAATTGGACTTGCATATCAAAATGCCTTACTCTGCATTACGCAGATAAACGAGACCTTGGAACATTGGAGTATCAAATGACAACCTTGATTCAGGGAAACACCACAATCCAGGAATTTTACCAACAGGTCTATACTCATCTTTCACTTATAATGAACAAACTCGCCTGTATGGACATTGGCAGAGAAGCTATGGACCTTTTAACCCAGACATACCGAGATAAAGCACTAGACACCTTCGTCCGTGGACTCAAAGGAGACCTGCCACGTTTGTTGGGAATTCGAGAACCAGCGGATCTTCCACAGGCATTGCACTTATGCCTCAAACTGGAAAACCAAAACTATAGAGCTCAACATGCCTATACCCATAAGGTTACCAAAATCCAACAACCTTTACCTCCGAAAAGTTACAAACCACTATTCCCACAATCAACCTTTACAAGACCTCAATTCTACCCACACCTCGCACACATGCCTTCAACATCCCAAAATTTCTACAGACAACCACAACAACAATATACTCCCAATCAAAATTTTAACAGACAGCAACGACAATTTATGCCATCAAATTCATTTAACCAACCCAGAAATTTCAGTTCTAATACTCCACCACAGAGACCAGTTGCCCCAAAACCATTACCAAGACCAGAACCTATGGACATAGACCGCTCAATGCAAACCCGAACGATCAATTACATGAATAGACCACGACCAAATAACGATTTCGCAGGAAAAAGGCCACCAGACAATACATACCAACAACCCCAAAAGTTTCAAAGAAACTTTCATATAAACACCGATAACTGGGAAACGGATGGTCAAAATGTTAACCTTTACAGCGAAGACGATTTCGAATCGTATAACAATCATGTACTAGCTAGCGGCACTGAAGAAGATCTTCAGGAAATGCAAGAATATCTTGACGGTCAGAACGACGAACATAATGAAAAAACCTTCATCGAGGACCATGACTTCACTGACATTCATTTTTTAGATTAGCGAACTCGTCTTTGCCATATTTCGAAGCTAAGACGAGCTCCGGAGAAATACTTAGAATACTTGTCGACACAGGATCGAACAAAAATTATGTACAAAATTCCTTAATAAAAAAAGCAATACCCAACGAGGTCAATTTCTATGCTAACTCCATTGGAGGCAAAACCTCCGTAACTCACCACACCTTTATAAATCTCTTCGGCTCAGATATTAAATTTTTCTTATTGCCTTCGTTGAAATCATTTCATGCGATATTGGGTAATGACAGCCTTAAAGAACTGTCAGCAATTATTCACGCAGCAGGAAGTTATATGATCGTTAAGGACCATATCAAAATAAAATTGAAACAGAAAATTTCCCAATCTGTTAATTCAATACAAATAAGGACACAACACATGACAATAGAACAAGAAACAAAAATCGGAAACATAATAGCAAAACATCCCAATTTATTCTCAGAACCAAACGAAAGTCTTACCTACACGACATCAGTAAAAGGTGAAATTAGAACCACCACCGATAACCCTATATATTCTAGATGTTATCCATATCCTATGAATTTGAAGGACGAAGTAGAAGCTCAGATTAAAGAATTGTTGGATCAGGGTGTTATAAGACCTTCAAAGTCACCTTACAATTCACCAGTATGGGTTGTCCCCAAAAAAATGGATGCTTCAGGTAGGAAAAAATACAGAGTAGTTATCGATTATAGAAAATTAAATGCGGTCACAATCGCCGACCGATACCCTATACCAGAAATAAATGAGGTGCTTTCTCAGCTAGGAGAAAATAGATATTTCTCCGTTCTGGATCTGAAAAGTGGGTTTCATCAGATTCCTCTGAGAGAAAAAGATATGGAAAAAACTGCATTCTCGATCAACAACGGCAAATACGAATTTACGAGGCTTCCGTTCGGATTGAGAAACGCACCCTCAATATTTCAGAGAGCCCTTGATGATATTCTGCGGGAACACATCGGCAAAATCTGCTATATTTATATAGACGATATCATAATATTCGGCAGAGATGAGAAATCACATCTGGAAAACATCGAGCAGGTATTCCACACCTTAGAGATAGCCAACATGAAGGTTCAGCTTGATAAATGTGAGTTTTTGAAGACGGAAGTAGAATTCTTAGGGTTCTTAATATCCACAACCGGAATACAGGCTAACCCTAAAAAAGTAGAAACGATAAACAACTTTCCGACCCCAAAAACGCTTAAGGACCTCCGATCATTCCTTGGCATGGCAGGCTTTTATCGCCGTTTCATCAAGGATTACGCCAAACTGGCAAAACCTCTAACGGCTCTTTTGAGAGGGGAAGAGGGACGAATGTCCAAAAATGTTTCAAAAAAGATAAATATATCACTAGATGACAACGCCATAGAGGCACTGAATAAAATCAAAAGAACATTGACATCAGCAGATGTTATGTTATCCTACCCTAATTTCGAAAAAGAATTCCGACTGACAACAGATGCTTCCAACTATGCGATCGGAGCTGTATTGGAACAAGATGGTAGGCCCATAACATTTATTTCAAGAACTCTCAACAAAGCCGAAGAACATTACGCTGCAAACGAAAAAGAAATGTTAGCGATTGTTTGGGCCCTTAAGAGTTTGAGAAACTACCTTTACGGAGCAGCAAAGATAAAAATTTTTACAGATCACCAACCGTTGACACACGCTCTGAGCAACGGAAATACTAATAGCAAACTTAGGCGATGGAAAGCAATATTGGAGGAGTATAATTACGAATTATCGTACAAACCTGGTAATACTAATGCTGTGGCGGACGCACTCTCTAGACCTCCACAGCAAATATTTGAGATCATCTCGACAGACGCCACGCAACATAGTGACCATAGCCTACCTCGAAACCTTATCCAACATACAAATGCTCCAATAAATGCTTTTAAAAATCAACTGTTTATAGAACAGAATGAAACTCAATCATATGAATTTCAAATTGTGTTTCCAACATACCACAGACATATCATATCAGAACCAGACCTCTCCAAGAAAAGACTAAATGAAATATTCACTAAATACCTAAACCCATCAGTAACGAATTGTGTGAAAACAACCGACGAGATATTGGGAAAAGCACAAGAAGTGTATTCCGATAATTTTTGCAAATACAAATTCCTTTACACAAGAAACATGGTAGCCGACATTCTTAACGAATCAGATCAGGAAATAGAAATTATAAATGAACATAACAGAGCTCACAGAAATGCCAATGAAAATAAAGCTCAATTACTCGAGAGATGTTATTTCCCACAGATGAATGCAAAAATAAAAAAAATAGTAACATCATGCAAGGTTTGTAAGGAGAACAAATATGAAAGACACCCTAACAATATTTCTCTGCAAGAAACCCCTATCCCACAATATCCTGGTCAAATAATACACATCGATATTTATATTACGGAAGGTACTTCTATTCTGACAGCAATCGATAAGTTGACAAAATATGCTCAGACAAAAAAACTTAATTCAAGAGCGACGGAAGACATCAAACAACCACTTAGAGAAATACTTTTGAACTTTGGTATGCCAGAAATTGTCGTGATGGATAATGAAAAGTCATTTAATTCAAAGGCCATCATATTCATGTTGGAAAATCAATTTAACGTAAAGGTTTTCCGAATTCCACCATACGCCAGTACGGTTAACGGACAGATAGAAAGGTTTCATTCTACTCTTTCCGAGATCATGCGATGTATAAAATCGAAAGGAATTCATAATAACTTGTCCGAACTTTTGGATAAATCTACTTACGAGTATAACAACACTGTTCATTCGACCTTAGGAAGAAAACCGTACGATGTATTTTTTGGTAAACGGTCATCAAGAGACCCTGAAGAACGGGAAAAAGACAGGATCAAGTTGATAGAAGATTTTAAGAACCGACAACTATCGGACTTGGAATATCATAATCGCGGTAGAAAAGTCGCCAGGGATTATAAAATAGGAGAAGTGATTTTTGTCAAACAGAATAAAAGGTTGGGAACAAAGCTCAGTAAGAACTATAAGCAGGAGATAGTCAAGGAAAATCGACATACAACGGTGGTGACAGAAAACGGAAGAATTGTTCACAAAAACAACATTCGTAACTGAATGAATTCAAATTTTGGTTAAAGAACTTTTTCTTTTTATTTTTTCTTTTTTTTTTAGTATAATTTTGTTGCCCTTAGTCCGACCTGAGGTAAAGATCTTGGACTATACTAATTCGCGAATTGTAGCAATTGATACAGGTGTAGCAAAACTCCAAATGGGGTCTGTAAGATTGATACATGATGTGGACTTAAACGATTACCAGATGTTTATTGACGATATGAAGGCAACAGTGATTTCAAAAGTGGTTACATCCCATCCCTTACATCCCTTTTTAATCCATGAAATATCCGAATTACAAGAGAAGCTAAACCAATTGAAACCAAGATCAAAACGATCCCTAAATTTCATAGGTTCGGCATAGAAATGGATAGCAGGTAATCCTGACCATGACGACTTTGAAATAATAACACAAAAAACAAATAATATATTAAAAAATAACAATAAACAGGTTATAATAAACAAATTATCTTTAGACAGAATCAACGAATTGACCTCAAAAATGAACCAGGTAATAAAAGTCGTGCAAGAAGATGTACAGACCTTCCGGAATTTAGATATTACCGAATTGAAATACAAATTGGAAATAATAAAGGAAGAAATAATTAATCTACAATATGCCATCCATTGGGCCAAAGTAGGTGTAATTAATTCGTTTATTCTGTCTCATGATGAAATAGAAACCATTAGGAAATTGTTCGAAAATAATAAAATTCCATACCTCAACATAGAAGAGATACTGGAATTTAGTGAAATAAAAATAGCTACTAACAATAGTTCCTTAATTTATATTGTCAGCATTCCTACAACAAATGATATATTGTGCAATAAGCTACTTATAAAACCTGTGAAAATTAATAGAACTGCTACTAAAATTATTTTTAATGAAATTTTGAATTGTAATGAAAGGATGTTTGGAATAAAAAATGATTGTAAGAACTACAACAGATTGACAATATGCAAAGAGGACAGTATTGAGGACATCAGCGGATCTGAATGCCTCCCCAATTTAATCCACAGCAAACCCTCTAATTGTACCTTGACAAGTAACTTCCATATACCCACAATACAGGAAATATTCCCTGGAACACTTTTACTGAACCAATTTAACGGTACGATTCTGATAAGTCAAGAGCCATATGATTTAAATGGCACTTTCATCATTAAATTCCATAATGAAACTGTATCAATCGGTGATAAAGCTTTTTCATATTCTGAAATTAATTTTTCTAACATTCTCCCAGCCGTAGTGCAACCAGTCATGGGAAACACACACGTGGAAGAAATTCTCACCTTGGAACTAATCAAAGAAATGCATGTGAACAATACTGAAGCAATAGAACTTCTGAATGTGGAAAGTAGATTGGGTGACACTATCACTTACGTGCTAGTGGTTCTCATAATCATCTTAATGTTATCTGTCTGTCTGAAAAAAATGTGTAATAGAAGTGGCTCTAAATGCTCAGGAATAATTAATATCAATACTCCATTACCACCGCAGAATATTACCTTGAATGAAAACGAGCCGAGAGGGTACCCTATATCAAGGATCTCTCAAATACCCTATTTTTGATTGAGGACAATCAAAATTTTAGTGGGGAAGAGTTAACAAACAAAACATTTTGTTTAGTTAATTCTAAATACTCCCTCCCATTCTCTTTAATTTCTCATGTTTGCTGTGTTCGCTTTGTTAATCAATTTGTTTAAGTTCAATAAATTATGTTGTGGCTCAAATTGCATTGTGTGTCGCAGCTATAGAATATTTTGTCACAAGCCAATCGATAATATGCTTTGTGGGCGAAAGAACAAAATTCAATGTAAACAATAATTGTTGCGTCTCATATTGCATTATGTGTCGCAACAGTACTCTGTTCTTTCGATTGGTAAACTAGGTCATTAATGCAGACGATAAAATGTTTAACTTATTATTTTTAACAAAAAGTCCCAAAAATTGTCAAGTGGGCAATAAACTATTGAGAAAGACCCAATGTTGTCAAATGGGCATTAATTATTGTATTCCATAGTTTTAAGTTTAAATAAGAAAAACAATTCAATAAAGAAAGTAGTTGATTAGTAACAATCACACAAAACACATCATGTTTCATTTATGAAATATAAAAAGGAAATAACTTGTATGCAAGCACAAGAAAGTGCCCGTAACAACAGAGAATTAAAACAAACAAACATACATATACACAAACGTACATTTGGCTAGCGACAATAATAAATAGAAAAAAAGTATCAAGTAAACTTGGGGTAGGGCAAGAACGGTAACTAAAAAATGGCTCAGTGTATTTGTTGACTTAGCAAGTTAATATACAAAGCAATGAAATCGAATAGAGTTGAACGATCAATATGTAGTACAGTAGATTTGATTTCATATACAAACTGTATAGAATACACATTCCAATGTATTGTATTCGGTATGTACTTTAGCCAGTACAATTTCTACTCGTTTGTTTGAAATTGTACTCATGTTTGAATTATGAGTAACTATAAAGTATAAAGAAACCACCCTTCTTTTTTTCCATTATCGCCTAATGCCAATGTACATAGCCATTCTTAAAATCATTATGATAGAACCAATATTGAAAAGAGAGTATTGATTTTTATTATGGAGCGACTTATAGAAAGCACTCATTATTATTCATGTAAGTATTTAGCATTTTTATATATAAGCATGAACTTTAACAATAAAAAAAGTTCTACTTGACAGCTTAGATTAAGAGGTTTTCTTTGAAAACAAGTTGTAGTATGTGCACACATATGTGTAGCACCATAAGAATACTAATCCATGTTGTCCCACTATACGGGATCTTACTGTATAAGAATACAAATCCATGTTGTCACACTATACGGGATTTCACTGTTAATAAGAACAATTGAATACAAATAATTTGCCAATATTGGGTAGTCAGCAATAATGATCACCAGCTGACCCATTTATGAATTTTGCTTTGTATTGCGTATCAAAGACACCAGTAGCCACCCAGTTGAATTGAAAAGGTTATTTGAGATCTTATGAAAACACTATACCGTCAATGCAACCAAAATGCATTATACAAGTGAATGACTTGCATGACGTAGAAAGTGAGACACTATGGATTTGGTAATTATTAAGTTATGAATAATTAAGTTATGGTTAATTAAGTTAATAAATTATAAGTATGAATCTCATAAGTTGTATAAATAGTAAGGAAATTTGAAAAATAAAGTTTAATTCAAAATCAGAACTTAAAGGAGTAACTCGCTTTTTAATTTATAGAGCGGCCTCATAAATACATTCGCTATAGTAAAAAGCGATATCCTTATAAAAGACCATCATATGGCGATCCTGCCCAGTTCCTGTAGTGCAAAAAAATTAAAATTGCACCAGAAGAGATCCTTGGTCTGATCTTTGTATTGGCACCTAACCCACGCCAGGGGCTAGAAGGGCAGTCTGGCCAAAAGACTAGCCGGAAACATACACCGGATGAGGCATCAAACACCAAGCAACAGATGAAACACCAGCAAACACCAGCAAAACACCAACAAGAAGAGGAAAAGTAAACCAAAGAACAGTGTGCTCCTAGGTGAGCAACTGACAGAACAGAGGCGGTTGTTCGCCCATGTTCAAATATAAATAAATAAAAATTTGATTCTCTGAAATTTTCATGGGAAAACCTGAGGTTATTAAGGGCCCACAACGTCTCACAGTTGAGGAGTATTTAAAAAGGGTAAAACCTGCAAAGCAGGAAGCACCCGTAGTGGTACCCAAGGTTAGGCCACCAAAAAGAAGAGGAGGCTTTTTGGTCAAGAAAAGGAGGGAATTGTCAAACCTGAAGAAGATTGTCAACGCTTCACCACCTCCCACCTGGGAAGCAGCCAGCAACTACTGGCGAAGAATAGATGAAATAGAGCAAGTGATAAAAGCTCATAGAGATATAAATAGAAAATTTTAAAAGAAAAAAAAAAAAAGTAGAATGAAATTAGTAATTTTTATAATTTTTATGATGATATATATGCTAACGGCATATTTAAGAATAATCCTAAGAGAATTTAATGTTTAAAAAGAAAGAACTAAATAAAAAAGAAAAATAAATAAAAACTAACATGAATGTAAGAAAAATTTTAATTATAACTCTAGCGATACTATTATTGATTACTATCGTTACATGGGTTGTTGTCAAATGTATTGAGGTATACATTACCAATACGATAATAAGGAAATTAACTGAATTGCGAAATTCGGCGGACATTGGTGGTTTAATTTCAATGAAGGATATTTTTTCATTCCTTCTGTGGTAGGTTTCAGGAACAGATTAGCATTTCTGTAATGACCATACGTGAACGCATACAGCGATATTTTGATGAATATATCGGCTGGTTTGTTCTGGCAATAGTATTTCTGCCAAACCTTGTATTTGTTTTTTACAAAATTTTTGAAGGTATAGTGAAGATTTTGGTAGTAGAATTTAGGGAAAAGTCTGTTATAGAACAGTAACTGGTGAATATTATTTTTGAAAAGAAGGGAAAGTAATTTTTCGTAATGCCTAGAAAGTTGAGAAGAGATAGATCAAAGAATAAAATTGTTTGGGATACTGAGGAAATTTTGGAAATTGAAAAGCCTTACAATCCTGAGGAAAGACCCGAATGGTTAATTAAGCTAAGAAAGGATATAGGTTTTGTTGAACGTGAAGGTACAATTAACGACGTGGAAATTGAAACTGTTCTAATGATTAGAAAGTTTGCAAAAGATTAACAGCTGTCGGAAACCTACTTGAAAGTGTAAGAAGATAGTGTCCATATCCCAAATGGAACATATAAAACAGCTCGAGCAAATAAATATAAATGCGAAAAAGTCATTAAACAAACCGTACACATTAGACACGGTAAGGGAGAAGAAAGAGGAAATCAAAAATTTGGAAAAAAAATTGGGGATCTGCTTATCGAACTCCATATTAAAAGCAGGAGAGCAGATGGAAATATTGGAACAGTTTAAAAAATTAAAATCGGAAACAATAAATACTTTAGAGCAACACTTTAAGAAACGGGCAGATTCAGAGAAAAAACAGGCGATCATAATGGAGCCTTTAGACATTTCGGAATTGTCAGTAGTTGGAAAACTAATTCCTGTTTTTACTGGAAAAAAGGGTGAACTGAACAATTTCATTACGAATCTTGAGCTCGTAAGTGAAACAATACCGGCGGCTAAACAAAATGCTTTGTTCAATTTCGTGCTTAAGACACGTTTGGACACAAAGGTACAGAACATGGTGAAACAGGAAACTGTCCCCACCACTGTTACACAACTTGTACAAGCGTTAAGGAAGTCCTACAAACCAACAGCAACTTCAAATAACCTATTGGGTAGAATAACAACATAAACCCAAAAGGGCGACTCAGTACGTAATTTTGCTGAAAAAATTCAGGAATTGATCGCGGAACTGAACGACGTTCAAATTCTTGAAGTTGGAGAAAATGATAGGAACTCAATAGTTAGAACAAATAATATTTTGGCTTTTAACACTTTCAAAAATGGCATAAGGGATCAGCAAATAGTGTCAACTGTAGGTGCTAGTAGAGTTTCAACTCTTACCGAAGCACTTGCAATCGCCGAGGAATCCGAGAATGGCCTTAAACAAAAGCAAATATTATATATGACGAATGGGCAACAAAAACAGAATAATTGCTATAACTGTGGCAGAAGCCACATGAAGAACAAATGTCCAGCTTACGGTTTAAACTGTAAAAAATGTGACAAGATTGGTCATTTTGCACAAGTGTGTCGTTCAAGGAACTACAACAACAATGCAAATAACAGAAATACGAACAGCAATATTAACGGACATAACAACAACAACAGAAATAACAACAACAGAAGATATAATGGCAATAATAACAACCGAAATAACAATAATAGCCGTGGTAGAAATAATAATAACTATAATGGAAACAACAGAAGACATAATGTAAACCAAGTACAGTACCAGGGAAACTCCCAGGAGCCGGAGATCGCTCAACAGGAATCTCCGGAGAACATCCAATAAAAAATATGAAAATATATAGTTGAATAATTTTAGCTTGGCAGTGAATCCAATTATGGGGTTGGTAACCGTTGTGTTCTGGGTTGGTTGGATGGTAGTGATAGTTTCTGGCGGCTCCAACAACTATTTCACTGCACTTTAACTTAACTAAGTGAAAAAGGGTTGATTAATTTATAATTTCTCGCAATTGAAGAAATTATAAATTAGGATTAAGTGTTATGAAGTGAGGGAATTGGGGATTAGGTTTAAGAAATAAAAAAATGAAAATTCCATAAGTAATATTTCACAGCGTTTTATTGATAAAAGAGATGCTCACCATTCGAGTGTAGAAATCCAACTCTGGTTTTTCTTTTCGGCACTTGCCAGCTGGCTTCGTGCCTTATTTACAATATATACATGTAATTTTTCTAATTGTACTAAAAATTCACAATGTAAGTTTATTCTTTTACATTATAGTGTTTACAAATTCACAATGGTAAGTTAATGTGATTGATTAACGATTAGGTTTATTTTTAAGTATTGATTTAAGCTTCAAATAAGAAAAGGAGTGTAAGATTTAATATTAATAAAAAATAATAAGATTGTTTTTTTTGTCTAAAATAGCGGTTTTAGACAGTAGTATATCCTCCAATCTACGAAATTACATTAAAATTAAAATTATAAATGTAGACTATATGGTCACATTTCTAATAGACACAGGGGCGGATATATCTTTGTGCAAGGAGGGCTGTGTATTTTTTCATGATATGGATTCAAACGATATATGCAGTTTAAGTGGTATATCGGATGGACAAGTAAAATCACTCGGTTCAACTATTGCGAAAATGCACTTTGAAAATAATATTATAGAACAGAAAGTACAAGTGGTGGAAAATGATTTCCCTATAGGTACAGATGGCATTCTAGGTAGGGATTTTCTATCGAAATTCAAATGTAAAATCGATTATGATAAATATGTGTTGACCTTCAAACTAGATGAACAAAATATAGTAATTCCAATATACGATGACGCGTTCATCACGAACTATATAACCATACCACCTAGAAGTGAAATAGTGATGCCTTTTAAAATAAATCTGGAAGAGGATAGCGTGATTTTGAATAGGGAAATACTAGAAGGCGTATATTTGGCAAACGCTATAATACCAAAAGAAGGCATTCAACACATAAAACTTCTAAATGTAACTGGGAAAACTACAATAGTGAAGAATATCAAGATAGAAACAGCTCCATTAAAAAATTATACAGTATGTTCAATAGACCAAGATAAGAATAAGTTTTCTGAGAATAGATTTAGTAAATTATTGAAGAATTTGAAGTTGGATGAAATAAGTGGAAAAGAAGGTAACGAACTTATAAAAATATTGCGGAAATACCAGAATATATTCCATATGGAGGGCGAAGATATAACCACAAATAATTTCTATAAACAGTCAATTGAATTAAACGACCAAAAACCAGTTTATATAAAAAACTATCGCTTACCGCATGCACAAACTGATGAAATAAATGCACAGGTGCAAGATTTGTTGAGGAAAAATATAATAGAACCCTCTATAAGCCCATATAATGCTCCCTTATTATTGGTACCGAAAAAGGGACAAACTGATCTAAAAAAATGGAGATTGGTGGTTGATTTTAGAAAATTAAACGACAAGGTCTGTTTAAGCACAAATTCTTTTATTTTGCTCATTAATTTAGTTTGCCCTTTTGCAAACCCTCACCCACTTTAAGGGTTAATTACTAGTTAGAATCTAAGTTTTACTCCTTTTTGTAAACATCTTTGTAGGGAGTATTTACATAGATTCTAGCGAGGAAACCGTTAACGGTATCTAAAAACATTGCTTGTTGCCTCTTTCTATCCTAGTTAGATGTAACTTTTTTTAATCTTCGTTTGAACGTTTTGACGAACACATTGTTCACGGATCCTCAACATATATACAGTCCATTTTAAAGATAATATATTTTATAATAAAATATTGAGAATTTTCTCATTAATAATAAAACACCAAAAAATCTTGTTTCTTTTTATGTCCCCGCATTTACGGCAAATATTTGGTCCTTCGAACCGGATCTTTTATTCGAGTTTAAATTGGGAATTAATATCTAATTTAATTTGCAGAAATTCAGCCATCTTGCTGCATCAACAACAACTGTAACATCAGCTTTAATTTTTTTAAATCTTCAATTTTAAAAAGTGCGTACATTATTTTTTAAATAGTGCAAGTGCTAATAAAAAATCGTGTTTATAAAATTAAAAGAAAAAGTGAAAATAAATTTTTTTTATTAAGATTAATTGTTACCTATAATAAAAAAGTATTTGTTCCCTAATACTTCGTCGTAATAATTTTTTAAACAGTACCTTTGTTTTGACACTTTGTCATTACACTTCTTTTGGGTACTCTTTTTTTACAACAGTGCGTTTTGTTTACGTGGACGGACAAATTAAATTTTTTTTCGTGTTAAATTTCTTTAAAAAATTTTTTGTTCGTTTAATAAATAATATACGGAATTAAAAGTGTTTAATTATTTTTTAATAATAAATTTTAAAATCGGTTTCTTTATTTATTTGCAAAGTGCCGTCGGGTTTGCGATTAGTGATCTTGTGTTTTTACATAAATATATTGGTTTATTATTTTATAAAACTAACCCTTAATACTGTTGACAGCTATATATACATACGTGTATATATATTATCGAAGTGTTTTTATTTTCTTTTGTGTTTTATTCGCGTATACGATTTTTTTATATTTGAATATTTTACAAGCTGTGTTTGTTTACAACTTACACTAGCTTCATATCGACCTGCATACGTACCGTGTTGTTGTTTTTTTCATTTACAACATATTGTCACCCTACTGTCCGGTATAGTCGCGACATATTTAGCTTGTGTTTTTTTTATTGAGATTTATTTTTTGTATTCTCAGTTGGCATTTTTTAATAAAATTAATTTATAAATTCAAAATTTTAGTGCATTTATCGTGTTTTTTCGGAAATTTTCGTTTTTATTAATTTTTTTTTAATAAAATTTTGACAAAATGCCTGAAACAGCCCTTGATGTTTTTATTAGAGATTCTGATGCTCTTATAAAATACGAAGCTAAATTTAACGACATTCGTGAGGAACTTCATTCGAGTTTTAATTTAGAAATACGCGGTAAGGAAATTAACTTGTTATGGGAACAAGCTAAATCTTCATACCGTACTTGTCTTAGTTATCTCGAAAATTCTGAAGACGCGGAACCCGAAGATGTTGACGCTGCTGGGTCAAAATACGAGGCAACATTTAACGCGTACGTTAATTGTTTAGCAATGATCAACGAGAAATTGCACAATTTCGAAACCAAGGCAAAATCGAAGGATCAGTCTTCGCCTGTAGACTTAAATTCTTCTGATAACTTCTGCCATAATTTCACTCTGCCGCCGTGCGATACAGACGTTTTCGAGGGTGACTATCTTTCTTGGCCCACTTTTAGGGATATTTTTACCGCGGTATACATAAATAATTCTCGCTTAAGCAATATTGAGCGTTTGTGCCATTTGGTTCGAAAAACGAGTGGTGAGGCGCGTGAAATTCTTTCAAAATGTCCACTTACTAATGCTGGTTTTGATATAGCTTGGCGAAATTTGAGAGAAGCGTACGATAATCCTCGTATGTTGGTTAACAACCAACTCAAAACGCTTTTCAGTCTTCCCTTTTATGATAAGGAGACCAGTGCGAATTTAAAAGCTTTACAACGCGGTATAAACGGTTGCCTTACAGCCATGTCTACTTATGACATTTCTACTCAAAGCTGGGATCCAATATTAGTTTTGATGTGCATTCAGCGGTTACCTGTAAATACTGTTAATATTTGGGAACAGAGTGTAAAAGACAAATCGGCCTTGTCTCTCTGGACAGATTTGGACCACTTTCTGACAGAAAGAACCCAAACTTTAGATTGTCTTCGTGACTTAAGAAGTTCAGAACCTATCAAAAAGGCTTCTGAACATAAAATAAAAGCGCATCATTCTAATGCTGCTTCTTCTTCTTCAAATGCCTCTTGCATTTTATGCAAAAATCAAGTCCACTTCTTACGATCTTGTCATCGTTTTAAAAGTTTATCGATTGCGGACAGATATTCTACCGTTAAAAAATTTCATTGCTGTGTCAATTGTCTTTCAAGGACACATGAAGCTAAAAATTGTAATAGCAGTTATAGTTGTTCCATCTGCAATAAGCGTCATCATACGATGCTGCATCGGGAGTTGCCTAAATCTGATAGTTCAGTTAGGGTAAATCATAATTCTAATTCGGGCGCGAGTCCGGTTATAGCCTCTCGACTTACCAACTCCATACCCATGAATTCTTTCCCCTCTTCGTCAAATAGCAACAATGCCACAGCTCCTTTAAATCGACAGGTATTTCATACCTCACAAGATAGGACTGTGCTTTTGGGGACAGCAATGGTGAATATTATTCACCAGGGTACGACGTATCCAGCTCGGGCCCTTATTGACCCGGCTTCTGAAGCCTCGTTCATTTGTGAACGATTGCAAAATCGCTTGAAACTTTCGACGCATTCTACGAATGCTCAAATTTCAGGTGTTAATCAAGCTGTCTCTGCTACCTCTAGAAAACTTTGTTCTCTTCAAATTGGCTCTCCTATTGATTCATCCATTGTAGAGGAAACTAATGCTCTTGTTTTATCTAAAATATCGGGCAATGTGCCTTCATTTGTACTTCCTTCTCATCTTAGGAACAATTTGCCCAACCTTCGGTTAGCAGATAAAAACTTTTTCGATAGCAGACCTGTCGATCTTTTGCTTGGCGCTGATCTTTACCCTAAAATACTTTTAGGTGAAATTCGTCGAGATATTTTGGGCTCCTTATTAGCTCAAAATACTATTTTCGGTTGGATTATTACTGGTCCAATTTGTCATTCCCAAGTTCAAGTCTATTCAACTAAAGTTGATTTTTCTGAAGAAGATTGCCTGAATAGAAATCTTCTCAGATTTTGGGAACTTGAGGAAAATCCGAAAAGGAAAATTTTTTCAACTTTCGATAAAATTTGTGAAGAAAATTATAGGAAGACTACACGTCGAGCTTCTGATGGTCGATACATTGTGACCCTTCCATTCAAACCTGAATTTCCTCAACACTTAAATCTAGGTTTATCTCGACCAAGTGTTCTCAAACAATATCATCGCACAGAATCCTCTCTTTTACGAAGACCTGAGATTAAGAAATTGTATGATAGCGTCGTTAGTGAATATTTGGATCTAGACCATATGAAACTTGTTTCTTTTCCTTCATCGGCAACAACTTTTGCTTGTTACTTGCCACATCATCCAGTCGTTAAACCTGAACGAAAAACCACAAAGTTAAGAGTCGTTTTCAATGCCTCTAATAAAACTTCGAACGGGAATAGTCTTAACGACTGTCTCTATGTTGGGCCTACTTTACAGTCTGACTTAGTCCTATTAATTTTAAGGTGGCGACTTTTTAAATTTGTTTTTAATTGTGACATTACACAAATGTACCGACAAATTAGAGTTGATGCAGCTCATACTCCATTTCAACGTATCTTATTTCGAGATTCTCCGACGGAGGACGTTAAGGACTATGAGTTGCAAACAGTGACTTTTGGCGTTAACTGCGCTCCTTATCTTGCCATTCGGACATTGTTACAATTAGCAGACGATTCTGAAGCTGAGTACCCTTTAGCATCACACATTTTACGGAAGTGTATGTATGTTGACGACGTTTTGACAGCGACTCACGACATTTCAACTGCTTTGATCGCTCGTGATCAACTTATTGGACATCTAATGAACGAACAATTTTGGAGAGATTTCCTTCTGAACATTTAGTTGATGCTAAGGTTTTGACCTTTGTGGAATCAAGTAGCTCTAAAACTTTGGGTATTCAATGGAACGCTCAACTGGACTCTTTTTACTTTAGTGTAAAGCCTATTGCACATAAATCGAGTCACACTAAAAGAGAAGTTTTGTCTACGATTGCAAAGTTGTTTGACCCTGTGGGTTGGCTAGGTCCAGTTGTTGTAGTCGAG
Organism: Cordilura impudica; assembly: GCA_963682025.1. Classification (NCBI taxonomy): domain Eukaryota; kingdom Metazoa; phylum Arthropoda; class Insecta; order Diptera; family Scathophagidae; genus Cordilura; species Cordilura impudica. The sequence goes on along the minus strand of OY821522.1, from coordinate 14,953,210 downwards.
AAAATGATTATGCAGAAGGTCTGGTTAGATAACATTAATTGGGATGATTCTCTACCACTTTCAACGGAAAACGAGTGGCAAAAGTTCGTTACTTCATATCATGAAGTCAACAATATACGAATTCCACGCTGGGTTCATTACACCCCTGATTCGTCCGTCGAACTTCACGTCTTTTCTGATGCCTCGGAAAAGGCATACGCGGGGGTAATTTATATCCGCATCGAAACCCCCAAAGGCGATATATATACCCACTTATTATCTTGCAAAACTAAAGTGGCACCCATAAAATCAATTTCGATTCCGCGACTTGAACTTTGCGGAGCAGTTTTGGCTTCAGAACTTTTGAAGACAGTACTGAGCGAAATTGATATACGACTTAATCAAGTTTATTGTTGGACTGACTCTACGATCGTCCTTGCTTGGTTAAAAAAGGATGCTTGTTCTTGGACCACATTTGTTGCAAACAGGGTGTGCAGAATTCAGGAAAATGTCGGTCAGCAAAATTGGTATCACGTAAGATCTGAGGATAATCCTGCCGATTTGGGCAGTCGTGGTATTTCTCCGTCGGAGCTGGCAGATAATGACCTATGGTGGCATGGACCAAAATGGCTACGCCAAGAAAAAACGCAATGGAATATCTCTGATATTTCTCGTCTTGACACTGATATTGAGTGCCATAAAGTTAAAACTCATGCTTCGTTCTTTACGAACACGCAAGGAGATGATGGTTTTATCGACATTCTTGATAATTATTCGCGTCTTGATAAAGCGCTTCGTGTCATTTCTTAAATTTTGCGATTTTTCTATAATTGTCATCCTTCCCATAAATCAAACCGTAATTTGTATGAAGACACTATTCTTTCTAGTATCGAGATGAAAAGGACTAAATTACGTTTAGCCATGATCTCTCAAAAGTGTCATTTTGCAGATGAATATAAATGTCTTTTGGAGAGGAAACCTTTAAATTCGAAAAGTTTTTTGATTCCTTTGAATCCATTTCTGGACAAAGATGGTGTGATGAGACTAAATGGTCGTTTAGTTAAATCCCCATCTCTTTCTTATAGTGAACAGCATCCAATTATTTTACCTTATTCGAGTAGATTTACGTTACTTTTAACGGAGTTTGTTCATTTGATTTCCATTCACGGTGGAAATCAGCTCATGTTGCGAATACTTCGTATTGAATATTGGATCCCTCGCTCAAAATCTAAAATTCGTGGAGTCATCAGTCGCTGCAAACGTTGTATTCTTGAAAGAAAACGTTCTTGTAGTCAAATTATGGCCGCTCTACCGCCTGAGAGGACTATACTTGATAGGCCGTTTACTACAACTGGTGTTGATTTCGCAGGTCCTTTCGATATTAAAAGTTTCACTGGTAGGGCTTGTAAGATAACAAAAGGTTATGTTTGTGTTTTTGTATGCTTTTCTACAAAAGCTATACATCTGGAGGCCACTTCTGATTTGTCTATGGCTACCTTCTTAGCAGCATTTCAGAGATTTATCTCACGCCGAGGTTGTCCAATCACAATATTTTCGGATAACGGTACAAACTTTGTAGGCGCGTCTCGTGAATTGGAGAAAGACTTTAAAACTTTTCTTAAAGATAGTCAGACCACTACGTCTTCTACGTATGCAATTCAGGGTCTCACTTGGCGTTTTATCCCCGCAGGTGCTCCTCATATGGGTGGCCTATGGGAAGCCGGTGTAAAGAGCTTCAAACTTCATTTTCGAAAAGAAGCTCAATCATTTAGATTTACATTTGAGGAATTCGCGACTCTGCTTGCGAGAATAGAAGCGTGCCTTAATTCGCGCCCTATTTGTCCTATGACAGAAAACCCTCAAGACCCGGTTGCTCTAACTCCTGGTCATTTTTTAATTGGCTCTCCAATTCTTGCTCCCCCTGAGCCTGAAGTTAATGAAATGCCTATAAGTTTAATTAATCGATTTAGAAGAATGAAAGCTATTTCTCAACATTTTTGCCGACGGTGGAAAGAGGAATACTTGATTAATTTGCATAAAAGGTATAAATGGCAAAATCCGAAACGCGAAATTCAAGTTAATTATTTAGTCGTTATACGGCACGAACAAGTACCTCCAACTTCGTGGAGATTAGGCCGCGTCGTTAAAACCTACCCGGGTAGTGACGGTCACGTGAGAGTCGTCGATATACGCACTGTGAATGGGGTTGTACGACGACATATCGCAAAACTGGTCATTTTGACTAATCTAATCAATTAAATCTTACTTTATTATTTTCACTAATATTTGTTGTTTCCTAGCACTATGGACGCATTACCCACCTTCTTTGATGATGCTCTCTTAGATGACTACGAGGAAGCAATGGAAATTGTGGAACCGGTTTCTGCCGCAACCCCTTTGGCTGCACCCGTTGCTGATAAGGAGGATACACCGGCTCCTGTTGGTGTACCGCCTCCGTCTGCTGATACTCCAGCACCAGTAATGCCGTCGACTTCCGAACCTTTATCGGAAACCAAAGGAACCTCGAGCTCGAATGGTAATCCCGAAATCGCAAATCGCCATTGTAGGGTATGTAGTGGTAAACATCCATTAGGGCGTGCAATAAATTTTTAAAAATGAGCCATGAGCGGAAGCTGCGAATGGTGATCCTTCACCGCTCTTGTTCGCGCTGCTTAGCGCATTCGCACTCCGCAAAAGATTGCAAAAGCACGTTTAAATGCGGTCAATGTAAAGGCGATCACCTTTTACATTCCGATCGTTCTATGCAGTCTGGTTCGAAAAAGAAACCATTACCTCGCACTCCGGCTTCTTCTTCTAAGAAGCCTCCGTCTGGCCCGCTCGTACCACAGTCTACCACTTACCGTCCGTCCTCCTCCGTTTCAAAGACTTGCCCCTTACCCGTTCGCCACATTGTCAATTTTTCCCCCACTTTGGTGATCAAATTAATATTACCGACTAATTCCATTCCGGTACGAGCAGCTTTGGATCCATGTTGTAGCATTAGCTATATCTGCGAATCTTTGGTCCATCAACTTCGGCTGCCCGTATCTAAAATGGACAACATTGGATATTGTCGACTGACGGTCGGCTCTTCGTTTGATCCCACACAAAGGATATCGCTCACGGCTAAAGTGACAAAGATGCGTGGTGTTAAAACTCCTGCCGATTCTGTTCCAGATACAATACGGGAACATTTTGCTGGGTTCCAGTTGGCGGACCCACGTTTCAATATATCTGGTCGCGTAGTTTTGGTCTTAGGACCAGAAGTTAGCCCACAAATTTTAAAGGGAAAAATATATTCGAGCCCGGGTCTTCCAATGGCACAATATACCATATTTGGTTGGGTCATTTCTGGCCAATCCCCTCTTTAGAGGGCACGTCCCCTTGGACCTATGATCCCCTTGGATCAACGACCCCCTTGGGTCAAACCCGATCCCCTTGGATCAACGCGGTCCTTTGACCGCTCTACGAAAATCCAGTTTATACTGGTCTGATCCCTTGATCAGCTGATCCCTTGATCAAAGAACCCAGTCCATACTGGTTTGGTCCCTTGACCATTAGTTTTAAGTGTTTTTTGAAAAAATGTAAAAAAAAAAAATATATATATATACATGAAATATTTAAAATTATGAAAAAACATTTATTATACTTTTACCTTTCCTTGCTTTTGTAACCTCTCTCTTTTACCTAGCTAAGACTTTGTTGCAACCTCCTCTAGTGTTGCAAGGTGGCCGGCAATGTTTAAGCACAAATTCTTTTATTTTGCTCATTAATTTAGTTTGCCCTTTTGCAAACCCTCACCCACTTTAAGGGTTAATTACTAGTTAGAATCTAAGTTTTACTCCTTTTTGTAAACATCTTTGTAGGGAGTATTTACATAGATTCTAGCGAGTAAACCGTTAACGGTATCTAAAAACATTGCTTGTTGCCTCTTTCTATCCTAGTTAGATGTAACTTTTTTTTAATCTTCGTTTGAATGTATTGACGAACACATTGTTCACGGATCCTCAACATATATACAGTCCATTTTAAAGGTAATATATTTTATAATAAAATATTGAGAATTTTCTCATTACTAATAAAACACCAAAAAATCTTGTTTCTTTTTATTTCCCCGCATTTACGGCAAACAAGGTCATTAATGATAAATTTCAATTAACAAGATTGGAAGACGTTTTGGATAAATTGGGTAGAGCAAAATATTTTTCAACATTGGATATGACCAGTTCATTCCATCAAATTGAACTGGACAAACAATCACGTCCTTATACCGCATTTTCAACTTCGGATGGTCACTACCAATATACAAGATTGCCTTTTGGATTAAAAATATCATCTAACAGTTTTCAACGCATGTTGACAATAGCTTTGTCAGGTTTGTCAACTGAAGCTTTTCTATACGTTGATGACATAATAGTATTCGGATGCAGTCTGAAACATCACAATGCCAATTTGAATATGGTTCTCGACAGATTAATGAAGTACAACCTAAAACTTAATGCTAACAAATGTTGTTTTCTAAAACCTGAAGTAGTATATCTAGGTCATTTGATAACACCAAATGGCATTAAACCAGATCCATCAAAGTATGAAGCAATACAAAAATATCCAGTGCCTAAAAACACCGATGATGTGCGAAGATTTGTAGCATTCTGTAATTACTATAGACGCTTTATTTATAATTTTGCAGTCACTGCAAGTTGTTTGAATGCATTATTAAAGAAAAACACAAAATTTGAATGGACAGACGAACATCAAACTGCTTTTGAAAAACTCAAACAAGCATTAATGAATCCACCTGTCTTGCAATATCCAGACTTGGAAAAACCATTAATTTTGACTACAGATGCATCAGATGTTGCGTTAGGAGCTATATTGTCGCAAGAGGAAAGTGGCGATGAAAGACCAATACCTTTTGCGAGCAAAGCACTAAATAAGCACGAGAAAAACAAATCTGTTATAGAAAAGGAGCTATTAGCCATTCACTGGGGAATACAATTTTTCAGACCATATTTATACGGAAGGAAATTCACCGTAATAACAGACCACCGACCACTAATTGCATTATTTTCACACAAAAATCCTAGTTCAAAATTAACGAGAATCCGTTTAGAACTTTCGGATTACGATTTTAAAATTATATATAAAAAAGGAAAGAACAACACAAATGCCGACGCACTTTCGAGAATAAATATAGATTCGGAAATACTAAAAGAAATGATACCTCAAAATACTGATGAGACAGTAAAGAAAACACTGGTGTTAACGAGAGGAATGAAGAAAAAGATGTCACAGAAAAATAAAGAAATCGAGAATAATGATATGGCGTGTCCCAATGAGTCTGATCAACTCAACATCTGGGAATGTACATCTAAGAACGATATAAAACGCGCAAGAGAATTAAAATTCATATTGAGAAAAAGGTCGACCAACAGAATACTTATAGAAGACGATAAAAGTCTACACGAAACACGTGTGATATATAGCGAAAATCCATATTATCTAGATAATACCTTGGAGAAACTACTATCTGAATTAGAGAAGTTGAATCACAGACATTATGCACTGAAAAGGAGTGATAATATATTCAACTTAGTATCAAAGGAAACATTCATGAAAAGACTGAATGGTATAACAAACGAAAATGTGAAAATTCTTCTATACGAAAACCCTCAACAAATAACAGACAATAAACGAAAAGATGAACTCATGAAATTATATCACAGCACACCATGCGGAGGACATTTCGGAGTTAGAAAAACTCTCTTAAAGCTAAGACAAAAGTACATATGGAAGAATATGAATAAAATGGTAAAAAACTACATAAGAACATGTGACCTTTGCCAAAGAAACAAACGCATAAAACACACCAGAGAACAATTGACAATCACAGACACACCATGTGAAAGTTTCGAAATTATAACTATTGACACAGTAGGTCCTTTGAGACCATCAGAGTGCAATAGATACATACTCACTATGAAGTGTGAATTAATTAAATACGTAATAGCGTGCCCAATGGAAACTAAAGAGGCTAAATCTATAGCAAAAGCACTAGTAGAGAATGTCATTCTCAAATACGGATTATTCAAAAAACTCAAGTCCGACATAGGAACAGAATTTACAAATCAACTTATGAAGGAAATTTGCGAAATGTTGAGAATAGAACAACGATTCTCGACACCTTATCATCACGAAACTTTAGGAACTGTGGAAAGAAATCACAGGGTACTAAATGAATATTTTCTTTCTTTCGTGGATGACAATAATTGGCATCAATGGATACCATACTACGCATTTGCCTATAACGTAACACCTCATGTCGACACTGATTATTCACCATTCGAATTGATTTACGGTGGATTAACTAGACTACCAGGGGTGATATGATCGGTAATAATGAACCAATTTATGATTTGGATAATTACGCTAGGGAATTGAAAGTTAGATTGAAATACTCTTTGGAGAGCGCTAGAAAAATGATAGAGAACATAAAATTGAGAAGAAGTTTAGATTCGAATCGAAATAAGAATAGTGTAGATCTTAGAATAAGAGATTTAGTTTTATTGAAAATAGAAAATAGAAAGAAAAACGAACCACCTTATAAGGGTCCGTACGAAGTAGTAAACATAGACAACGTAAATGTAATTATAAAAATCAAGGATAGTGATAGAGTTGTACATAAGAATTTACTTAAGAAATATTATAAATAATTATCGAAAACAAAAGAAAAAGAAAAGAAATTGTACATACAAAAATTCTTATTAATAACTAATTTGTATAAAAGAATATTAAATTACATAAAAAATTATATTTTTTAATAAAGTTAATTACAACCAAGTTGAATAACATTAAAATAAACAAAAATAAATAATACTTGTAGAAATCATATGAATATATTTTATACTTACTAAACAAAAAAAAAACAAAAAAAAAGAAAAAAGAAAGTAAATGAAAATTTTCAAAGAAAATTTTTTTTTAGGTGCAGGGTGTAGTATGTGCACACATATGTGTAGCACCATAAGAATACTAATCCATGTTGTCCCACTATACGGGATCTTACTGTATAAGAATACAAATCCATGTTGTCACACTATACGGGATTTCACTGTTAATAAGAACAATTGAATACAAATAATTTGTCAATATTGGGTAGTCAGCAATAATGATCACCAGCTGACCCATTTATGAATTTTGCTTTGTATTGCGTATCAAAGACACCAGTAGCCACCCAGTTGAATTGAAAAGGTTATTTGAGATCTTATGAAAACACTATACCGTCAATGCAACCAAAATGCATTATACAAGTGAATGACTTGCATGACGTAGAAAGTGAGACACTATGGATTTGGTAATTATTAAGTTATGAATAATTAAGTTATGGTTAATTAAGTTACTAAATTATAAGTATGAATCTCATAAGTTGTATAAATAGTAAGGAAATTTGAAAAATAAAGTTTAATTCAAAATCAGAACTTAAAGGAGTAACTCGCTTTTTAATTTATAGAGCGGCCTCATAAATACATTCGCTATAGTAAAAAGCGATATCCTTATAAAAGACCATCATATTGCTTTACCTAAGCATATCTTTAAAAGGAACTTATAAAAATATAAAAATAAAAAAGAATGTCTTTTTATTAAAACACATCCTGCATAACAATTGCACACAATCCTTGTAAAAACACCACATGGCGATCCTGCGAACTATCAGATCCTTCCACTGCTGAAACAATAAATCCTGCCGAGCTATCAGATCCTGCCACTGCTAAAACAACAGATGCTGTTAAACAATAGATCCTGCCAACTAAAAGAAGGATGTCAACAAATGAATCCTGCCAAACTCCAACAACATTTTAACTAAATTGGTTCATATAAAACTTGTAAAAGAAATAACCAACAGACATCGTAAAGAAAAAAAAAAATATATAAATTTGCATAATTGTGAAAAATTAATTCAATTTTAAATTAAGAAACATATTGAAATATAAATTAAATTCAATTTCGTTTAAATCTATACTAATATAATAAAGAGGTAATGTGTGTTTGTTTGTTTGTTTGTTTGTTTGTTTGTTTGTTTGTTTGTTTGTAGGGGGTAATCTCCGTAACTAGCCATCTGATCTTCCTGAAATTTTCACAGAGTCTTACTGCGGATATGGGAAGTGCTATAGGCTATAATTTTTTTTAATATTTTTAGTGGGCGTGGCACCTCCCACACAAAGTAAATTTTTAATATCATATACATATATTGAGTACCATGACAGGGAGAGCTTTGCAAATTTGTGTGAGGTCACCTATTGTTAATATTAGTAGCCGCGCCGGAAATGGGCCGGATCGGAGAAGTGGGCGTGGTACCTCCCATACAAGTAATAATTCAATGTTATATATCTCGAGTACTATGATAGAGAGAGCTTTTAAAATTTGTCTGATGGCACCTATTATTAATGTGAGCAGTCGGACAAAAAATGGGCACTATTGGACCAATAGGCGTGGCACCTGCCATACAAATAAAATATAAAATGCCATATATCTGGAGTACTGTTATAGTGAGAGTCTTGGGACTTTGTGTGAACCCATAAGTTATTCATATGATTAGTTAGACAAAAAATGGGCGTGATCGGAGCAGTGGGCGTGGCACCGCCAGTACAAAGTAAATATATGATATCATATAACTGGTGTACTAAAAGAGGGAAGCTTTGGCACTTTGCACGACACCATCAGATCTTAGTATGAGTAGTCAGACAAAAAATTGGCGGGTTCACACCAATGGGCGTGGAGCTCCCCATGCAAAGTAACTATTAAATGTCAAATATTTGGAGTACTGTAAAAGAGAGAGCTTTGTGGCTTTGCGTGACCCCATAGGTTCTTTGTGTGATTAGTCGAACAAAAAAATGGGCGTGATAGAAGCAGTGGGCGTAGCACCGCCCATGCAAAGTAGATATCTAATATCATATAACTGGGAAAGGCTCGACATTTTGCACGAGTCCCTCAGATATTAATATGAGTAGTCCAATAAAAATTGGGCGGGATGGGATAAGTGGGCGTGGCACCTCCTATATCAAAAATATGATGTACTACGAAAGCTACAGTCTTTTGACAAGTACATTAGTTATCAATGTGATTTGTCGTGGAAAATATATTGTCAAAATCAAAAATCGCGAAAACAAAAAACATATTCAAAAAAAAAAGAATTAAAGAGGTAATGTGTTTGTTTGTTTGTAGGAGGTAATCTCCGTAACGACTTATCTGATCTTCCTGAAATTTTCACTGATTCTTACTGCGGATATCGGAAGTGCTACAGGCTGTATTTTTTTAATATTTTTAGTGGGCGTGGCACCTCCCATTCAAAGTAAATTTTTAATATCATATATATAAAGTACTATGATAGAGAGAGCTTTGAAAATTTATCTTAGGTCATCTATTATTAACGTGAGTAGTCAGACAAAAAAATGGGCGGGATTGGACAAATGCGCATGGTACCCCTATACAAACTTAATATTAAATGTGATATATCTGAATTACTGTGTTAGTGAGAGCCTTGGGACTTGCGTGAGCCTTTTCGTAACAATTCGGAGGGGGGGGAGGGGGAGGGTGTAGCGAAGCGCACCGGGTTACCTCTAGTAAAATAAATAAAATGTTAATGAGAAATAATATTTTTTTGCAACAAAAAGCATATATAAAAATTTAAAGAAAAATGTTATAAATTCAATTACAAAATTTTTTTTTAAATGAAATTAAAAATTTGTAATGAATAAATAGTAAAAATATTGATTAAAAAGAAATTTTTTTTGTGAAGATAATTTTGAATAATAATCCACAAATTGTTGAATGGTAGCAAAGTGGTTTTGAAAGGAAAATTTTTTTTTTGCGTATAAATGCAATTATATGTCAGCGTAGGTAAATCATTTTACGTAAAACACCACAGTTAAATGAATAAAACGAGGCCAACAGAGAATAAAGGAGAAATTTTATCGACAAACTATTTCCTAGAGAAACGAATGGAAGAGTCTTGTGAATAAATTGTGGAAGGAATGAAAATTGCGGAAAGAAATTGGAAAACACAACTAGAGCAATATGGAGAATAATCACCAAAACCAGAAATTTTGAAATTGTGTCCGAAACCAATTCAGATCAAAAAGAAGTTAAAAATTGATGAACCAAAATATGAAATATTCCCATTGCCAAAAATTCGTGAACCAAGGACTGATTTTGTAAATCGTAAAAAGAATTGTCATATGCCGAGGACTTGGAATTGAAACGGAAAATACAACAACGAATAACCAAGATCAAATTGGAAATAAAAGAATTCAGAAAGGCAAAGAAAATAAATAAAAAGAAATGGGGAATGCCCAAACAAAAGTAAATGAGGTAATAACAGCCACAACGCAAGCTCCAACGGCAATAAGCGTTAGTATTGAAATCGTAATATTTATCTGTGTAGTGGTAACTATAATCGTAATAATGAAATATTTACGCAGATACATAAAGAAACAAATACGTAGACGTAACATAAGAGCTGGTTTACAGCAATAGAAACTTCAAAGCCACATATCAAAATATTAGAATATATAAAGATTTTTATTTAAAGAGAAAAGAAAAAAGGAAAAGAACGCATTGTAAAACAAGAAGAAAAATACAAAATTGTAATAAGAAAATAAAAATATGATTTATACTTATTAATAAGATACATATTATAAGAAAAATATACACAATACATGTTCATAAATCTATATATATAAAATTGAATGTGTGTTTGTTTATTTGTTTGTTTGTTTGTGTGTACCTTATAGGAGACCAAACCTCTGGACCGATCTTCCTGAAATTTTCACAGCATTTAACTGGGACTCTGGCATGATTAATAGGGTACTTTTTTTTCGACCACGCCCACTTTCACGCCCACTTTTTTAAAATTATGTAATTGCTCCCATATAGTTTTTAACAGATTTACTTCAAATTGCATACACATTATACTCCAGGCGAGGTAGAAATAAACATTTCTTACGACACGCCCCTTTCACGCCCCTTTTCACGCCAAATTTTGTTTGAAAATTTTAAACTTTTTGTTCTCTGTACAAATTTGTTCCTTCCAACGGATTTTTTTTTATTTGGTAGTATATTCCTCTTAATACTGTTAGCGTCGCCATATAACTATGAACCACGCCCACATCACCGCCCCCTTTTTTAATTCAGATATTTACTTATACCACTAACAATGTTTGCTATACAAAATACTTTTTTTGTAATATGTATTTACCTAAAGTTTTATACACTTTTTATCTACAGGTAAGGTAGCCATACATTTTTTTATTACCAAATCCCCCCTTTTCGTCCCATTTTACCTTAAATTATAATTAATCTGCTTTCAATCTGTATATATATAAAAACGTTGGTGCATTTGTTTGTAACGAACGATCTCCGGAACCATAAGAGCTGTCGAGGTAAGATTTGCACCATAGGTTTGATTCGAGCTCTTCTGTGTTTTTTTTTTAGTTTTAACCCCTTAGCTGGCGTTGGGGTCAAGTTATAAACAAAATTCTTATTTTCAACGCGATTGGACTGCAATTCAGAATGTATGTATGTTTCGTCATAAGAAATTTTTGATTGTGTAAATGGACCCGGTAGGTGGCGCTGGGGTAAAGTTATTCGAATATTCTTATTTACGGTGCGATTTTAATGAAACTAAGAATGTACATATATGTATGTTAGATGATGCCAAACATTTTTTATTAGTCCCGGTAGATGGCGCTGTCATTCGAAAAATAATGAGTTGTCAAATTAATATAAATTTTATAAGTTACAAAATTCACAAACGTTTTTATATATAAATATTCTACATTATTGCATGGTGGTCGTACAGCTCATTCAGCACTCAAATCACCGTTAAACATACAAACAAATGAGAATGCCGTCTGTAAAATCAAAAAACATTCCAGTATGGCAAAAGTTCTGCAAAAATGCATTATTATTATTTGGGATGAATGTACCATGGCTCACAAACATTCCTTAGAAGCATTACATAGAACTTTAAAAGATTTGAAAGGCAATGAAAGACTTTTTGGTGGAGCTCTTATTTTATTATCTGGAGATCTTCGTCAAACATTGCCACTCATACCAAAATCAACCTATGCTGACGATATAAATGCCTGCTGAAAATCATCAACATTATGGAGTAGTGTTCAAATTATAAAATTAACAACAAACATGCGAGTACGATTACAAAATGATCCAATGGCTGACCAATTTTCAAAACAACTACTTTATCTTGGCAATGGTAAAATCAATATTTACTCAACCAGTCAAACTATTAAAATATCCACAAGATTTTTGTCAATTTATATCGTCAAACGATGAATTAATTGAAAATGTATTCCCGACATTCAAAATCAATATAGTAACCATGATTGGTTAAGTGAACGAGCTTTTTTCCCCGCAAAAATGTCAATGTCGATGACGATAATATTAGTGTTGTTATTCAGGACATGATTCATTGTGAAACGTTTTCTTTGAAATCTCTGGATAGTGTTGTTGAAAAAAATAAAGCAGTCAATTATCCAATAGAATTTTTGAATTCACTGGATGTGCCCGGTCTACCGCCAAATTTATTAAAATTAAAAGTTGGTTCTCCAATAATTTTGCTATGTAACCTCAACGCTCCGAGACTATGTAATGTAACCAGGTTAATTGTTGAGAGAATAATGGCCAATGTTATTGAGGCCACAATTCTCAAAGGCAAATTTAAAGAATAACATGTTTTGCTGCCAAGAGTTCCTATGATTCCTACCGACACACCGATAACATTCAAAAGATTGCAATTTCCGATCAGATTGGGCTTTGATCATTAATAAATCTCAATGATAATCATTGCAAATATGTGGTTTGGACTTCGAAAACAGTTGTTTTTCCCACGAACAACTATATGGGGCATGTTCCCGTGTCGGAAAGCCAGAAAATTTATTCATTTACTGTGAGAATAATGAAAGTAAAAATATTGTTCACTCTTTAGCATTACTATAATAGAAATATATTGGTCATTCTTATATGTTACAATAAATATTTATTTTCACTTTCATAAAAAAACATGGTTTTTCTTTAACAGTTTTCAATTAATATTAACATATGCACAAACATTTTTTTTATATAGGTGTATACAGATTCTAACTAAAATAAAAAAATTCATTGAGGGCAAAACAACGTTTGCCGGGTGCAGCTAGTAAAGATATATAAATAAATCCATTTAATTGATAATTAATAATTGTTGCGTCTCATGGATTCAATATTGAGATCGTTGGAATCTATAGTAATGAATGCAAGAAAATCATTAGGTCGTCCATATTCGACGGAAACTATTTCCACAAAGATATTAGACATACAAGAATTAGAAAAAGATTTATAAAAGGTATTGGTGGACACAAATAATACAGAAGGGCAAACATTGAAAATAACAGAAAAATTTAGAAAGGGTAAAATTCAAAGGGTAAAATTGCATTAGACAGACGACAAGTTGCTACGATGGAGGCAATGGATTTAAACGAGATAACTGCTATAACAAAATTGATTAATGTTTTTACGGGTAAAAGAAGCGAACTTAACAGTTTTGTTGCAAATGTAGAATTAGTGACGGACACTATACCAGCAGCGAGACAAAACGCATTTTTCAGTTTTGTGTTCAGAACACGTTTGGATGCTAAGGTTCAGAATATGGTAAGCCAGGAAACTGTTCCAGCAACAATAGTGGACTAAATAGCCGCATTGCGGAAGGCATATAAGCAAACGGGGAACTCGAATAATGTTTTGAATAGAATAACTCGCTTGACACAGAAAGGTGAATCGGTTAGAGAATTGGCGAACAGAATACAAGAATTGATTTCAGAACTAAATGAGATTCAAATATTAGAAGTCGGAGAGACAGATAGAGTTTCTATAGTGAGGATGAATAATATTATAGCATTCAACACTTTCAAAGCCGGTTTAAGAGATCAACAGATTTTGTCAACACTTAATGCGAGCAGAGTAGCGAATTTCGTTGACGCATTGAATGTTGCAGAGGAATCTGAGGTTAGTTCGACGCAAATGCAAATATTATATGCTAACAACAACTATGTTGCGAATGGATGACAAAGACCGAGATGCGATAATTGTGGTTCGACACATGGCGACAGATGTCCAGCCAACGGTGTAAGATGTAATAAGTGCGGTAAATTTAATAATTTTTCGAAAGTATGCCGTTCGGGCAACCAAGGCTTCAACGGCAATGGAAGCGGTAATAGAAGTGTCAGTAGGAACAACAATGGCAATAACAATCGTAACAGGAATAATAATAATAACTACCATAACAATAGAAATGGCAACAACAATAATAATTACCATAACAATAGAAATGCAACAATAGAAATAATAATAATAATTATCATAACAATGGAAATGGCAACAACAGAAATAATAATGGAAACAATAACAGATAACCTAAAAGAAGTTTCAACGTACATAGAGCAGAGACTCAGGGAAACTTCCAAATGTCGGAGATTACGCAGAGAGAATCTGCACGGGGCATGAATTAGAAATAAATAGAATCTTTAAAATCTCATCGAATCTCAGAAATTACATCAAACTGAATATATTGAATACTGATCATACCTTGACATTTTTGATTGACATGGGAGCAGACATCTCTCTGTGCAAAAGAAGTTTTTTTTACCGTTATGATGTGGATTCGAATGATGATTGTTGTTTAACAGGGACATCAAGGGAACAAGTTAAATCTATTGGTTCCACAATGATGAAAATGAGAATAGATGAAACAATTATAGAACATAAAGTGAAATTAGTAGAGGACGATTTTCCAATAAACACTGACGGAATCCTGGGTAGGGATTTCCTATCAATATTTAAATGTAGCATAGACTATAAGTATGTATTGACTTTTAACTCGAATGATGGGAACATAGTCACTTCCATACATGATGACATAGTTGAAATGAATCATATAAGAATACCAGCAAGAAGCGAGATTGTAGTACCTTTTGATATAGACATAAATGAGGATAAATTGATAATGAACAGAGAAATCACTGAAGGTGTGTATTTGGCGAACACTATAATACCAAAAAATGGCAACAAACATGTGAAGATTTTAAACGTGACAAATGATACGAAAATAGTCAGAAATCTCAGAGTGGAGACAGTGCCACTAGGTGACTATGAAATCATCAAATTTGATGGAAATAAAAATGAAGATTGCAACTCGTATTCAAAAGATAGATTTAAAAATTTACTAAGAAATTTGAATTTGAACGGTACAGACAAAGAAAGTCAAATTGAGCTGGAGAATATCATGGAAAAATATCAACATGCATTCCATTTGGAAGGCGAAAAGTTGACCTCAAATAATTTCTATAAACAAACAATTAACTTAAACGATAATAAACCAGTATATATAAAAAATTATCGTTTACCTCATGCACAAACTGAAGAAATAAATTCCCAAGTACAGAGGTTATTAGATGATCGGATAATAGAACCATCAATAAGCCCTTATAATTCACCTTTATTATTGGTTCCAAAAGGGGAACACACTGATTTAGAAAAATGGAGACTAGTAGTAGATTTCAGAAACCTAATGACAAAGTCGTCAATGACAAATTTCCATTGACAAGGTTAGACGATGTATTAAACAAATTAGGTAGAGCAAAATATTTTTCAACGTTGGATATGACAAGTTCATTCCATCAGATAGAATTAAATAAAAATTCACGTCCTTATACTGCTTTTTTGACGACAAATGGTCATTACCAGTATACGAGATTACCATTTGGTCTAAAAATATCATCAAACAGTTTTCAACGAATGTTGACAATAGCTTTATCGGGCTTAGATTCTGAAGCATTTCTCTACGTTGATGATATAATTATTTTCGGATGCAGTTTGAAGCATCACAATGCAAATCTAGTAAAAGTTTTGGATAGATTGACCAAATACAAATTAAAATTAAATGCTAGTTAATGGTGTCTTCTGAAACCTGAAGTTGTATATCTTGGTCATTTAATAACTTCAGAAGGCATAAAACCAGATCCTGGTAAATTTAATGCGGTACATAAGTATCGAGTACCTAAAAACGCAGATGAAGTAAGACGATTCGTTGCGTTCTGTAACTACTACAGAAGATTCATTGAGAATTTTGCGAATATAGCAAGTGGCTTAAATTACTAAAAAAGGGAGAGAAATTTGAATGGACAGAAAAACGTCAATCTGCATTTGAAACACTAAAACAGAAATTGATAAGTCCACCAGTCCTACAATATCCAGATTTCGACAAAACGTTTATTTGGAAAACAGATGCATCTGATTTTGCACTCGGAGCACTTTTGTCACAAAGGGAAATTGGCGTAGATATGCCAATATCTTACACAGTACAACATTTTTAAGCTTATTGATTCGGGACTCAATTTTGATAATTTTATGTGAAAGTAGCCTAAAAAATAAGAACTTCTGTATCATTCGTTTGGTCATGTTACATCAACAAATAATTTTAATATATTTTTGAAGTTAGTAAGTATCGTATAGGGGAATTTGTCACGTTTAATGCTCTTTTGCTTGGCATAACTCGAGAACCACTACTCGGATTTCGCTGAAACAATTTTTGAAAAATCAAGAATTACAATTACTTTCATCTGTTTATATAACGTTTCGCTACAGAAGCAACAGTTTCGCAGTTATAAATAAATGTATGAAGAAAAAAAAAATATTTTTTGCCTAAAAATTTTTTTTTTTTTTTGTTAACTTTATTTTGCATGAAAAAAACATTCCGATTCATATTACAGCTATTCTTACACAGAAAATATGTGATTTTTATATGTTATCTGTGCATGGAAACAAAATTTAGAACATTTTCAATTATTGTCACTATCCATCCTCGTTGAAGTTGACGCTGACCTTGGTTTCTTCGTAGGTTGTTCATATTCGTGTTCTGGCATGTTTTGTTCAAGGGCATGTTTTGTTCAGTGTGTCCACCAATTTCAGTGTCATCTTCATCTTCGGTGCTTTCATCTTCAAACTGCATAATTTTAGAACTCCACCAACAAACTTCCGCAAGCAATGCATCCAATTTTTTTGCCTTTGAATCGCTTTTCCATTGGCATGGTCACCTGGTGGAACCTCTCTCCTTGTTCGTCCGATTCCTGAGGTAATTGTGCCAAAAATGTATCAAGGTGGAAATGCATGAAATGTAATTTTAACGTCATGGATGCATTGATTTTCTCAAAATAAATCAGCAAGTTGTCCACTCGTGTCTGTATGTCATCTCGCTGTACACGGTTCTTTCCTAAAACGCCTTCGATGACTTGTTTCAATGCGTCCCATGCACATAGGTGGTTATAATGGTTCGAAAGCATATTTGTGAAAGATTCGCTTTTCATTAACTTTCGTATATCCGGTCCATTGAGAGTACCTGTTTGAAATATAAAAAAAAACATTTTCGAAAAAATTATTGGTAATGCGAATTTATCGAAGGGAACAAATTTAGATATGATAATATTTAAATACAGACAACGATACGTACCTTTTCTAATTTTAGCTTCACTGAGTTTTGGAAAGATGGATTTCAAACAGTCATAGGCGTCATAAATATCTTTGACTACCACTTCGACGAATTTCCCAGCTATTCCTAATTTCATGTGGAGCGATGGCAACAAAATACCAGCTAGATCCTTTATAAAAGGTTCATTACGTAATTTTAATTGTTTCTCCAGCTCGGGAGTTCTGGCTTCCCAATCTTTACATTGATATTGATTCTCTGCATATCGCGAATCCCAATTACAAAGGAAGCAGAAGTATTTTGGAAAACCGCCCTTTAATATAATGCCTTGTATTATGTTGACAACCTTTAGATCACAACAAATCTTCCATTTGTGTACATTGTATTTGATTTTCTCCAAAATTTCGCCCAATGTTTCATACGTTTCCTTCATAATTGTGCTGAATCCCAATGGAATGGACGGTTTTTTGTTTATTTTGTGCAACAGCACAGCCTTCAAACTTGAAACTGAACCATCGATGAATAAACGCCAGTCGGCAGCAATATAATCCATTCCCAATTTTTTCACTAAACCTGGGATATCATGGCAGTAAGTGAACGTATGTGCTTCGTCAAGGGAATAAAATTTCTGAAATTCAGCTTGGCGTTTTCGGTATGATGTTGCGCTGACATTTTGCTGTGTGAGTTTTCTGCTCTTCAAAAATGATGTCAGCATTTGGGATTTTTGTGATTTCGGGTGTCCAATCTGCATCATTTACATTGGTCGGATTGGTGAAAACGGTTTCGGCTGGCAGGGACACAGTATCCAGACTCGGAGGTTTAGGTGTATCGATATCAGCAGCGTGTTTAACTGGAAGTGTGGCAGTAAAAGCAGCAATGTATACTTTTGTTTTCAATTGTTTTCTGTTTAATCCATGACGAGAATTTATGCATGCGTAGCACCTGGATTTATTATGTCCACCTAGGTCTTCCACCCAAATTACTGGCTTCATAAAAGAAAACTCTCCACCTTTTCCATGTATCCACATTATAAGGGTATTATAACAATTTTTGCACACTGTGTTCGGCGTAAAATTTGCACCACTTATATCTGCTTCATCAAAATAATGACAATACGCTGTTTTGAATTCCTCACTAAACAAGTTTTTTTCGACCCTTTTGGTCTATTTTTAGGACGATATGGCCACAAACGTAACAAAAATCATCCAATTTTGGGCAATTGTTATTTTCCATATTGAAATATATTATATGTTTTGTTGTTATTCACTTTTAAAAAACCGGAAAAAAATAGCTTGTTATTTGTTCGTGTTCGTCGGCAATTGTTGAATGACAAAAACCGATCAATGAACACCTATAAATACTACGTATATTTCAATATTTTACTGACAGGTACTTATGAATGGGCGCAAATTTCCGTAATTTCCGTAAAAAAATTATTCAGGTAACTAACGGAAAACCCCAATTAATTTAAAAAGTGCACTTTCCTTTTTTCATTTTTGTCCACGCACATTTATTAGCGTTTATTACTTTGCTACCGCAATCATAAAAATCAAATAACCTTTTGTTTATTACATTTTTTTTTTTAATTCTGAAAATCATAAAAAAAGTCATCAATGTTTTTTCCAAAGAATTTTGTGCATATCTCGAGCAATTTTTTGAAATTCATACCTTCACTTAATTGTGAATAAAAGCGAAACGCGTTCATCGATTTTCATGATTTATGTCTCATTTTGTTCATAGGTTATGTGACTTTACGCAAAAGTAATAGGACTTGGCACTATTGACCGCTTTGGATTTTTTATGAATTAAAAAAAAATAAAAAATAAAAATTCTTAGCAAAAAATATTTTTTTTTTCTTCATACATTTATTTATAACTGCGAAACTGTTGCATATGTAGCGAAACGTTATATAAACAGATGAAAGTAATTGTGATTCTTGATTTTTCAAAAATTGTTTCAGCGAAATCCGAGTAGTGGTTCTCGAGTTATTCCAAACAAAAGAGCCTAAAACGTGACAAATTCCCCTATACGATACTTACTAACTTCAAAAAAATATTAAAATTATTTGTTGATGTAACATGACCAAACGAATGATACAGAAGTTCTTATTTTTTAGGCTACTTTCTACTACTCACATAATTTTTTTTATTTACAACTAGGTAGTTTAGGATTATTTGCTTTAGATGTGTCTGCTTGTCGACAAAATTTTGGATCGATTTTTAACCCCTTTCCCGTGACCCAATCGATCTGAAGCTTTACAAGCAGGCTCGTGGTGTAGTGCATCCCTGCATTTAACCCACATTGTACAACTCAGAATACTGGGTTTATACCGTTGTATAATTTAGTACCTAACGTAAGTAAAAATAATATAAATAATGAGAATAAAGAGTTGAGTGGCTTCTGTTACTGACAATTGAAACTGTAAGTTGTATTTCATGATTAGTGGTGATCGCGACGTTAAATGGCGACCGTGACAACAGTTAAAAACCATAAATAAAACAATAAATAAATATAATATAAATGCACAGCAGTGAAACCTAGAATTGTGTTTGAAAAATAATTTAAAAAAAAATAAAAGAATAGATTAAAGAAAAACTACCAGCAAATCTGCTTGATTACTGACATACAGTTATCATTTCGAAACTCTTACATAGAACAACAATCACAACTTGCTCGAAAAAACTAACACCTCAAACATCCATAAATGGAAACATCAAAATTTGTAATTAGAAATGGGAAAAAACAATCATCACAAATAGTGATTTAATATCAAATTAAAAAATTCCAATAATTGTTTCGTTAAGAAATTTAAACAAAAACATGAAATGTTAACGCGATTTAAACAATAATAATGGGAGTTAAGTGTAAGACGTTAAAAACAAAAAATGTGTCTGAAAACAAAAACTTAAGATATAAAAAAAAGCCATATACATACATAAAAATTCAATTGAAACGGAAAATGTAAAAAAACTTGGAAAAAAGCCATATAAAAAAATTTTTTTCAACGTTAAAAAATTGAAACAGAAAAGAACAAAAACGGTGCAGTTCGCGACAAGATATACTTATGTAAAAATAAAAACTAAAGAAACAACAAAAAAAGTCATATAAATAAAAAAAATTCAACACTAAAAATTTTAACAAAACAGAACGCATATTCAAACAAAGTGTACCTTTAAAACTATAGACATAAAAAAAAAATCATGTGAGTCTGATCACAGGGGAGATGTGTAAACATCTAGT
The DNA here is from genome assembly GCA_963682025.1 of Cordilura impudica. Lineage (NCBI taxonomy): Eukaryota > Metazoa > Arthropoda > Insecta > Diptera > Scathophagidae > Cordilura > Cordilura impudica. Next base: position 14,932,464 of record OY821522.1, on the reverse strand, counting down.
AATTAAATATTTTTTATGGCGCTTTTTTAAAATCAAACAGAAAGCGTCATCTTTGTATCACTTACAGCAACCAAGTGCAGGGGCCCTGCTAATATAAAAATATTTATTATTATTTATTATTTCAACCGGTTAATTTTTAATTTTCGTTTTTTATTTTTAATTTTTAATATTTTATTTTTAAGTTTTCATTTTTTATTTTTAATTTTTAATTTTTTATTTCTCATTTTTTATTTTTCATTTTTTATTTTTCATTTTTTATTTTTCATTTTTTATTTTTCATTGTTTATATTTCATTTTTCATTTTTTATTTCTCATTTTTTATTTTTAATTTTTTATTTTTCATTTTTTATTTTCAAACAGCGTATTACATTTCATAATTTTTACACCAATACAGTTATAAGTCACACCGATTTTATGCTGCTTATGCTGTTTTTGTGATTGTATTGTGAAATAGAAATTTTATGCAAAAATACTTACCTTAATATTTTTTTTAATTTATAATTACATACAAATATACTTACCTTTATATTTAAAAATTAAAAGTACACAAATACTTACATAAATACGTACCTTACCTTTTTATACCCTCCACACGTCAGTGGCAGACGGTATATATAGGTTTGTCATTCCGTTTGTAACGCATCGAAAAACTAATTTCCGACCCCACAAAGTATATATATTCTTGATCCTTATCGCAGCTCGAGCCGATATAGCAATGTCCGTCTGTCCGTCTGTCCGTCTGTCTGTTGAAATCACGCTCATTCACAAAAAAAGCCATCTAACTGGGTAAGGCTACAATAATATCATTTGCCATAATTGCCAGCAGATTGGTACTGAAAACTGGCTAAATCGGGCATCATCGTGATTAGATACGAGCAAAAATATGAAGATACCTCTAAAAAAAACATAAAACAGTGTGTTTGTTGTAACAGTTTAGTGGTTGAATATTATAATTGTACAAAAACATAGAAAAATGCCACAAAAAATTATGCATATACATATATTAACAATACCAAGAACATAATAACATAGCTCATGTTATTAGTATTGCCACTTATTTTTTTATCGTTATCACGTTATAATAAAAAAAATCGCCAATATGAAAGAAAAAATGAAAACTAAAAACGAAAAATGGAAAATGAAAAATGGAAAATGAAAATGGAAAATGGAGAATGGAAAATGGAAAATGAAAAACAGAAAAATGGAAAATGTAAAATGTAAAATGTAAAATGTAAAATGTAAAATGTAAAATGTAAAATGTAAAATGTAAAATGTAAAATGTAAAATGTAAAATGTAAAATGTAAAATGAAAAATGTAAAATGTAAAATGTAAAATGTAAAATGTAAAATGTAAATTGTAAAATGTAAAATGTAAAATGTAAAATGTAAAATGTAAAATGTAAAATGTAAAATGTAAAATGTAAAATGTAAAATGTAAAATGTAAAATGTAAAATGTAAAATGTAAAATGTAAAATGTAAAATGTAAAATGTAAAATGTAAAATGTAAAATGTAAAATGTAAAATGTAAAATGTAAAATGTAAAATGTAAAATGTAAAATGTAAAATGTAAAATGTAAAATGTAAAATGTAAAATGTAAAATGTAAAATGTAAAATGTAAAATGTAAAATTTAAAATGTAAAATGTAAAATGTAAAATGTAAAATGTAAAATGTAAAATGTAAAATGTAAAATGTAAAATGTAAAATGTAAAATGTAAAATGTAAAATGTAAAATGTAAAATGTAATATGTAAAATGTAAAATGTAAAATGTAAAATGAAAAATGTAAAATGTAAAATGTAAAATGTAAAATGTAAAATGTTAAATGTAAAATGTAAAATGTAAAATGTAAAATGTAAAATGTAAAATGTAAAATGTAAAATGTAAAATGTAAAATGTAAAATGTAAAATGTAAAATGTAAAATGTAAAATGTAAAATGTAAAATGTAAAATGTAAAATGTAAAATGTAAAATGTAAAATGTAAAATGTAAAATATAAAATGTAAAATGTAAAATGTAAAATGTAAAATGTAAAATGTAAATGTAAAATGTAAAACGTAAAATGTAAAATGTAAAATGTAAAATGTAAAATGTAAAATGTAAAATGTAAAATGTAAAATGTAAAATGTAAAATGTAAAATGTAAAATGTAAAATGTAAAATGTAAAATGTAAAATGTAAAATGTAAAATGTAAAATGTAAAATGTAAAATGTAAAATGTAAAATGTAAAATGTAAAATGTAAAATGTAAAATGTAAAATGTAAAATGTAAAATGAAAAATATAAGTGTAAAAATGTAAAGTGTAAAATGTAAAATGTAAAATGTAAAATGTAAAATGTAAAATGTAAAATGTAAAATGTAAAATGTAAAATGTAAAATGTAAAATGTAAAATGTAAAATGTAAAATGTAAAATGTAAAATGTAAAATGTAAAATGTAAAATGTAAAATGTAAAATGTAAAATGTAAAATGTAAAATGTAAAATGTAAAATGTAAAATGTAAAATGTAAAATGTAAAATGTAAAATGTAAAATGTAAAATGTAAAATGTAAAATGTAAAATGTAAAATGTAAAATGTAAAATGTAAAATGTAAAATGTAAAATGTAAAATGTAAAATGTAAAATGTAAAATGTAAAATGTAAAATGTAAAATGTAAAATGTAAAATGTAAAATGTAAAATGAAAAATATAAGTGTAAAATGTAAAGTGTAAAATGTAAAATGTAAAATGTAAAATGTAAAATGTAAAATGTAAAATGTAAAATGTAAAATGTAAAATGTAAAATGTAAAATGTAAAATGTAAAATGTAAAATGTAAAATGTAAAATGTAAAATGTAAAATGTAAAATGTAAAATGTAAAATGTAAAATGTAAAATGTAAAATGTAAAATGTAAAATGTAAAATGTAAAATGTAAAATGTAAAATGTAAAATGTAAAATGTAAAATGTAAAATGTAAAATGTAAAATGTAAAATGTAAAATGTAAAATGTAAAATGTAAATGTAAAATGTAAAATGTAAAATGTAAAATGTAAAATGTAAAATGTAAAATGTAAAATGTAAAATGTAAAATGTAAATGTAAAATGTAAAATGTAAAATGTAAAATGTAAAATGTAAAATGTAAAATGTAAAATGTAAAATGTAAAATGTAAAATGTAAAATGTAAAATGTAAAATGTAAAATGTAAAATGTAAAATGTAAAATGTAAAATGTAAAATGTAAAATGTAAAATGTAAAATGTAAAATGTAAAATGTAAAATGTAAAATGTAAAATGTAAAATGTAAAATGTAAAATGTAAAATGTAAAATGTAAAATGTAAAATGTAAAATGTAAAATGTAAAATGTAAATGTAAAATGTAAAATGTAAAATGTAAAATGTAAAATGTAAAATGTAAAATGTAAAATGTAAAATGTAAAATGTAAAATGTAAAATGTAAAATGTAAAATGTAAAATGTAAAATGTAAAATGTAAAATGTAAAATGTAAAATGTAAAAATGTAAAATGTAAAATGTAAAATGTAAAATGTAAAAATGTAAAATGTAAAATGTAAAATGTAAAATGTAAAATGTAAAATGTAAAATGTAAAATGTAAAATGTAAAATGTAAAATGTAAAATGTAAAGTGCAAAATGTAAAATGTAAAATGTAAAATGTAAAATGTAAAACGTAAAATGTAAAATGTAAAATGTAAAATGTAAAATGTAAAATGTAAAATGTAAAATGTAAAATGTAAAATGTAAAATGTAAAATGTAAAATGTAAAATGTAAAATGTAAAATGTAAAATGTAAAATGTAAAATGTAAAATATAAAATGTAAAATGTAAAATGTAAAATGTAAAATGTAAATGTAAAATGTAAAACGTAAAATGTAAAATGTAAAATGTAAAATGTAAAATGTAAAATGTAAAATGTAAAATGTAATATGTAAAATGTAAAATGTAAAATGTAAAATGTAAAATGTAAAATGTAAAATGTAAAATGTAAAATGTAAAATGTAAAATGTAAAATGTAAAATGTAAAATGTAAAATGTAAAATGTAAAATGTAAAATGTAAAATGTAAAATGAAAAATGTAATATGTAAAATGTAAAATGTAAAATGTAAAATGTAAAATGTAAAATGTAAAATGTAAAATGTAAAATGTAAAATGTAAAATGTAAAATGTAAAATGTAAAATGTAAAATGTAAAATGTAAAATGTAAAATGTAAAATGTAAAATGTAAAATGTAAAATGTAAAATGTAAAATGTAAAATGTAAAATGTAAAATGTAAAATGTAAAATGTAAAATGTAAAATGTAAAATGTAAAATGTAAAATGTAAAATGTAAAATGTAAAATGTAAAATGTAAAATGTAAAATGTAAGATGTAATATGTAAAATGTAAAATGTAAAATGTAAAATGTAAAATGTAAAATGTAAAATGTAAAATGTAAAATGTAAAATGTAAAATGTAAAATGTAAAATGTAAAATGTAAAATGTAAAATGTAAAGTGCAAAATGTAAAGTGTAAAATGTAAAATGTAAAATGTAAAATGTAAAATGTAAAACGTAAAATGTAAAATGTAAAATGTAAAATGTAAAATGTAAAATGTAAAATGAAAAATGTAAAATGTAAAATGTAAAATGTAAAATGTAAAATGTAAAATGTAAAATGAAAAATGTAATATGTAAAATGTAAAATGTAAAATGTAAAATCTAAAATGTAAAATGTAAAATGTAAAATGTAAAATGTAAAATGTAAAATGTAAAATGTAAAATGTAAAATGTAAAATGTAAAATGTAAAATGTAAAATGTAAAATGTAAAATGTAAAATGTAAAATGTAAAATGTAAAATGTAAAATGTAAAATGTAAAATGTAAAATGTAAAATGTAAAATGTAAAATGTAAAATGTAAAATGTAAAATGTAAAATGTAAAATGTAAAATGTAAAATGTAAAATGTAAAGTGCAAAATGTAAAATGTAAAATGTAAAATGTAAAATGTAAAACGTAAAATGTAAAATGTAAAATGTAAAATGTAAAATGTAAAATGTAAAATGTAAAATGTAAAATGTAAAATGTAAAATGTAAAATGTAAAATGTAAAATGTAAAATGTAAAATGTAAAATGTAAAATGTAAAATGTAAAATGTAAAATGTAAAATGTAAAATGTAAAATGTAAAATGTAAAATGTAAAATGTAAAATGTGAAATGTAAAATGTAAAATGTAAAATGATATATGTAAAATGTGAAATGTAAAACGTAAAATGTAAAGTGTAAAATGTAAAATGTAAAATGTAAAATGTAAAATGTAAAATGTAAAATGTAAAATGTAGAATGTAAAATGTAAAATGTAAACTGTAAACTGTAAACTGTAAAATGTAAAATGAAAAATGGAAAATGGAAAATGAAAAAAGAAAATTGAAAAATAAAAAATTAAAAATGGAAAATAGAAAATGAAAAATGGAGAATGGAAAATGAAAAATGGAAAATGAAAAACGGAAAATGGAAAATGAAAAATGAAAAATGGAAAATAGAAAATGAAAAATGAAAAATGAAAATTGAAAAATGAAAAATGGAAAATGGTAAGTGGAAAATGGAAAACGAGAACTGAAATATGAAAAATGGAAAATGGAAAATGAAAAATGGAAAATGAAAAATAAAAAATGAAAAAGTGAAAAGTGAAAAGTGAAAAATGAAAATTGAAAAATGGAAAATGGAAAATGAAAATTGAAAAATAAAAAATGGAAATTGGAAAATGAAAAATGGAAAATGGAACATGAAAATTGAAAAATGAAAAATGAAAAATTAAAAATGGAAAACGCAAAATGGAAAATGAAAATTGAAAAATGGAAAATGAAAAATAGAAAATGAAAATTGAAAAACTAAAAATTGAAAATGAAAAATGGAAAATGAAAATTGAAAAATGGGAAATGCAAAATGGAAAATAGAAAATTAAAATTTAAAATGGAAAATGAAAATTGAATATTGAAAATCGAAAAATTGAAAATGGAAAATGAAAATTGAAAAATTAAAAATGAAAATTGGAAAATGAAAATTGAAAAATGAATAATGTAAAATGGAAAATGGAAAACACAAATAATAAATTTAAGTATTAAAATTTAAAAATTAAAAATTAAAAATTAAAAATTAAAAATTAAAAATTAAAAATTAAAAATTAAAAATTAAAAATTAAAAATTAAAAATTAATAATTAAAAATTAAAAATTAAAAATTAAAAATTTTAATTAAAAATTAAATATTAAAAATTAAAAATTAAAAATTAAAAAGTAAAAATTAAAAATTAAAAATTAAAAATTAAAAATTAAAAATTAAAAATTAAAAATTAAAAATTAAAAATTAAAAATTAAAAATTAAAAATTAAAAATTAAAAATTAAAAATTAAAAATTAAAAATTAAAAATTAAAAATTAAAAATTAAAAATTAAAAATTAAAAATTAAAAATTAAAAATTAAAAATTAAAAATTAAAAATTAAAAATTAAAAATTAAAAATTAAAAATTAAAAATTAAAAATTAAAAATTAAAAATTAAAAATTAAAAATTAAAGACTCAGGTGGAGGGTATCAAAAAATTCGGCACAAGCGAATTTAACACTCTTACTTGTTATAATTATATTGCATTTATATTTACATAAATACTTAACTTTTAATTACTTTGAAATATGAACTTATGAATATACTTACCTTTATATCAAAACAAAAAAATTATAATAATAAATTTATACTTCCATTAACTAAATCGTACTGTACAAACACAAATTATACTACAATTGTAATTAAATTAATAATAAAAAAAATAAATTTTTATGGCAATATTCAAGAAAAGAACAGGAAAAACAGAAAAACATTTGCTCCATTTAAAAAAAAAACATAAATGAACGATTTTGAAAATGCAAAATTTATTGAACTCATTAACAAATTTTATAAAGTTAAGAAGAGAATATTACAAAACAGGCCACTTTCAACCAAGAAAACTAAGATATTAGAATATGTAAATTTGTTAATCGAAATTTTGTAATTCAATATTAGAACATGCAAAAACTGATTCCGAAAATTTACCAATTGTTGAAAAACCCAAATTTTTTCAAACATAAGGCATTGTCGTGAAATTTTAGTACGATGCTTCGGGAAGCTCAATTGTAAGATACGGGTTCCAGCAAATATAGACTTATTTAAACTAGTAACCAAAGACGTTTTTACGGACAGTGAAAGCGATTATGAATACAGTAGATCAGAAGTTGCGTCAAACATTGAAAATAAGAATAGTTTGGACACTGAACAAAAAATGGCAACCATTGAAGCAAAGAAATCGTACATTAAAATATGTGCTTCTGTAATAAGGGAAAATTATAATGGCAATCCATTAACTTTAGAATCCTTCTTAGATAAGGTAGAATTGATTCAGGAGTTAACTGAACCAAATTTGGAAACAACATTTTTGTCCCTTCTAAAATCAAAACTAAATTCGAAAGCGCGTGAAGTTTTACCCGAAAATATTTATTCCATAGCAGAGATAAAAACCGCTCTAAAAATGGAATCAAACCTGACAATTCGAAGGTCATTGCGGGAAAAATTGCAGCTGTTAGTGAAAGAAATAACAATTTTGCCGATTTTGTCAAAAAAGCAGAGGAGCTGATTCATTAAAGCGTTTCCTAGTAGTCGAAGGCATTACGAAAAGCAAAGCCCACGAAATGGCAATCGAACCAACGGTAAGTGTTTGTCACTTAAATATATATCGTAGAAACAACCGTGGAAATGCCAATAACCACAACTATCAAAGAACAAACAATAAATTTACCAATAATAACCACAACAATCACTTTCAAAACAATTATCGGGGAAATTCCAGAAATCGTAATAATCCAAGAGCTTCGGTTAGGACTTTAAACTTAGAAGTCCCTCAGCGTTGAGGGAAGAAGAAAACTAACGGTGAACAAAAACATCAAATTCCTATACATCCAGATTCACGTGACATCACAGCGTTTAGAACGGCTAAAGGTTCATTTCGTTGGAAAGTCCTTCTATTCGGATTGAATGTTGCACCTAACTCTTTTTCTAGAATGATGTCCATTACATTCTCTGGTCTAGCTCTCAACAAAGCTTTTCTATATGTCGATGACATAATTATTACAGGTTGCAGTAAAAACCATCATCTGAATAATCTGAAGGACGTTTTCGAAATTTTAAGAAAACATAACCTAAAATTAAACCCTTACCCTATAAAAACATTTATCTGAGGACATATTCATAGGACATAAATGTACATCAAAAGGTCTTCTGCCAGATGACACTAAAATAAGTAAAATAGAGAATTATACAATTCCTTTTGACAAAGACTCAGTTCGACGGTTCGTGGCATTTGCCAACTATTACAGGCGTTTCATTCCCAATTTTGCTACTATTGCAGCCCCTACGAGTTACTCAACAAGAAATAACGTTATTTTCAATTGGAGTGAACTTTGTCAAAAATCTTTCGCAGAACTCAAACGTGCTCTAATATGTCCCAAAATTTTGCATTACCCCGACCTAATAAAAACATTTTTAATAACAGTTGATGCATCCAAACTTGGCTGTGGAGCTATATTAAGTCAAAACTTTAACGGAAAAGACTTACCAATTTACTATGCCTCAAAATCGTTTACACAATCGGAACAAAAGAAACCTATACTCGAACTTGAGCTATTAGCCACACACTTTGCAATTACGCACTTTCGACCTTATGTCTACGGAACATCATTTACAATAAGATCAAAACTAACCCGAATTTGGTTAGATTTTTCCGAATACAATTTCACTGTAGAGTATATAAAAGACAAGGACAATGTTGATGCTGACGCTCTATCCAGACTGTCAATAAACGAACTAAAGGATGATAATAATTAAATATTAGCCGTGACGACACGTGCGATGGCAGGAAAAGCAAAAACCAATAAATTTGACTCACCAAAACCTTTGACAAGTAACAGTGACTATAAATTACAAATTTATGAAATAATCAGTAAGGATGAAACTTTAAGAAGTTTAAAAGTTTAGAATTTATGCTTTCGAGGCTGGGAAATGAAGCTAACAAAAACAAAATTTACGAAGCAGAATGGCCAAAAACGATTTATTTTTATCGATGTTTACAACACAAAATTTAACAAGTAAGAAAATTATAGTCGGTTTAGAGCGACTATACGATACCCTATACCATGCGTTTAGAGACCCTATCTCTTAGGCCCAACTAACTGGTTATAGAAAATAACATAACCCAAATTTGAGTGGGATTTTTAATAATTTTTTTGGTTGCATGAAAAAGTTCATATCAGATGCTATATCTATATCGGGACTAGGTCCAAAAATGGACCGATCCTGATCATGTTTGGTAAAGTCTCTTGTATTTTGCAAAAATATATATAAACAAAATTTGAGAAGAATCAGTGCAATATTTTTGTTTTTTGAAAGATTTAAGTGAAGATCGGGAAGCAGCTCTATATGGGGCCTATGCCTAAGAGTTGTGCCATAGGGATCATTTTTAGACTACTGATTAATGGATGTAATAAACACATACAAACCCAATTTGACTAAGATTTATATGATAATTTGGATCTTATGACAATATAAGATGATTTCATAGGGTCATTTGTATGGGGGCTAGGTCTGAAGATTGACCGATTCTCACCAATTTCAATATCGTTCATCCTATGGCCGATGAAAGCTCACGTACCAAATTTCATCAAAATATATTCATATTTGCGACCTGTAGTTTGATTACAAAGTTTACATGGACACACAGACGGACGGACGGACGGACCGACGGACGGACATCGTTAAATCGAATCAGATAGTGATTCTGATTCGATCGGTATAATAAAACATGGGTCTAGGTCAAATATTTTTGGTAGTTACAAACAGCAGCACAAAGTCATTATACCCAAACCACATAGTGGTATAGGGTATAAAAATCCATCGATATAAAATATTAAAAACTTTAGAAATAATCCTTACAGAACCAATCGCTACAGTTATTACAGAAGATGAAAAATAAAAACTTATGCAAATCAATCATAACGATCCTTTACTAGGCGGACATTGTGGACAAAAGAAACTTTATGCCAAAATCAGGACAAAATACTACTAGAAAAAGATGACCAGAGTTATTGCAGGGTTTGTAAGAAACTGTCAAAAATTAAATTTAAACAAAGACAAATGTAATGATGTTGTGTATGCACAATATAGAGTACCAAAATGTACAAACATTTAAAATGATATTGAGCATACACAATATCATTCATGTATTGCAGCGTGTGAGGGCACAACAAAGTAAATGAAAGAAATTAAAACAATAAAAAATTTAGCAATAAAATATATTGATCCAAGTGTGTCACTGGTGAAGAAATAAATGTAAAGGCTTTATGTTACATTAATGAAATTGATTTTTGTTCTATGCCAATGAACCACCAGTGATTTGGGGCACTGGGAGTATAATAACAAATTTGACTACAGACTGACAAATTACCGCTCACACACACAAGCAAACATGAGAGAATAGTTTGTAAGCTAGTTGTAAGACAAATTATGTACAGAGTAGTAAATAGCAATTAAGAGAATTAGCATAATATGTAAAATAGATATATAAGAAAGAACTTCAAAAAATAAAGTTTCATTCGAAAGATTGGAGTCAATCAAACAGCAGTTAGTATTTTTATTTTAAAAATATTTTTGTGTTAACATCATAAATCATATGATAACTTAATAAATCATATGATAACCTCATACAAACCAGCAAACATAGAAAAGCTAGTTCTTACTCCAACGCCAGTTAAGGCATTTGACGTGGTAGTTCTAGATACGATAGGACCTTTACCCCAATTTAACTGCGGAAATAAGTATGCACTAACACTAAGGTGTGACTTATCAAAATATTTAGTTGCCATTCCAATACCTGATAAATCACCCTCTACAGTTACTCGAGCAATATTTGAAAATTTTATATTAGTTTATGGGAAAATGCATACATTAAAATCCGACTTAGCAACGGAGTTTAAAAACGAGCTTTTTTGTGAAATTTTTAAATTTTTAAAAATCGAAGTAAAATTTTCGACGAGTTACCACCACTAAACCATAGCACAGTGGCCGAAATACCCAATCTAGCGGCGCTTTGTTAATAACTTCAAAAACATAAAAAATTGTGAATGAGTTTCTTTTTATATATTTAAATATAACCCATTCATTAAACTTTAAAATTCATTTGTTTTTTTAAGTTATGGGTGGATCCATTTTTAACAAACTAATAAAATAAAATGTTAGAATATTTTTATACCACTATGTGGTTTGGGTATAATGACTTTGTGCTGCTGTTTGTAACTACCAAAAATATTTGACCTAGACCCATCTTTTACTATACCGGTCGACTCAGAATCACTTTCTGAGTCGATTTTGCAATGTCCGTCCGTCCTTCTGTGTGTCCATGTAAAGATTGTAATCAAACTACAGGTCGCAGATATGAATATATTTTGACGAAATTTGGTACATAAGCTTCTATCGGCCATAGAATGAACGCTATTGAAATTGGTGAAATTCGGTCCATGTTCAGACCTAGCCCCCATACAAATGACCCTTATGAAACCGACATGAAGTGCCACAAGATCCAAATTATAACATAGATCTCAGTCAAATTGGGTTTGTATGTGCTTATTCTATCCATTAATCAGTAGTCCAAAAATAATCCCTATAGCACAATTCTTAGTCATAGGTCCCATATAAGCTGCTTCCCGATCTTCACTTAAATCTATCAAAAAACAAAAATATTGCACAGATTTTCCTCAAATTTGGTTTGTACATATTTTTTCAAAACATAAGTGACTTTACCAAATATGGTCAAGATCGGTCCATTTTTCGACCTAGTCCCCATATAAATATAGCACCCGATATGGACTTTTTCATATTTGCAGCAAAAAGATTAATAACAATGCCACTCAAATTTGTTTTATGCTTATTTCCTATATCGAATTAGTTGGACCGAAAGATAGGGTCTCTAAACCATGGTATAGGGTATCATATGGTCGGTCTTCAGCCAATAACTGCGAAAATCTTTATTTCTTGCCTCAAGTGCCTCTTCTGATATCATTCCTATTAGTAGCGCAACTTTTTCAATAATATCTGCTCCATGTATTAATATTTTATTAACAGATGGAGGCATATAAAACCAAGGGTATTCGGAAACAAATATTTTTGCTGTTTCCAAGGCATATATGTGAAAAGCCTCTACGTTAACTGCATACCCACATACCATTGTGCGCAATATTAAACCAAACCTTTTTATAAGTTATACTTGTACGCCAGTTACTATAGAGGCCAAAGTTGGCTGCTCGAAATAAATTCTGGCGGTATTCCCAGTGTTTGTATTTCCCAAACCTGTCGTTGGAATGTCCACCAATATACCCATTTTTTCTCTTAGTTCAAGTTGAAATTTTCTTTTAGCTTGTTGGGCAATTTCTTTATTTTCTCCACGAATTTGCCAATTTTGTATTGGTATTCTGTAGGCGATATGAATTATACACTCGAAGCACCGTATCCAAGCATGATGTGTCAACAATCCATAATCGTATAAGTGGTTATATGGCTGGCTCAGTTGAACTAAATTTAGATTGTTCATAAATTTGGCTGTCGCCCCACATATTCCACAAGACAGTGATGATGACTCCGCTATGGTATTAAACACTTTTCCATCGATCATGGTCAAATTAGATTCGTGTGTTACTTCACAAAAACTTAATTTTGTTGGCAGAATTAGTGCAATTCCTCTAGTTACATATTCTATCTCAGCTCTAACTAAATCCGCTGACTCTTTTTCAAAAATTATTTTAATGGGTCTGCAGAACCGAGTTTCAGAAGTCCGGTTATTTTGCCATAGTATTGCGGGTCCTTTTTTAATTTGTAAAGGAAAAATACATACAGCAAATAAATGCTTATCAATTGTTCCAGTATCAGAAGCACTGAAGCGTTGATGGTAAGTAGAGTCCCCACTGCTACCGGTACAGCCCCATTTAAATATTGCTTTTATGCAATCGTTATTATTGCTTACAGTCATGAGATCTTCAAAAGTTGTTGAAAAGCCTTGTATTATATGTGCAATAGTATGGTCTACGAGACTTTGCAAGCGAACCTTAGCTGAACGTTCAGCTACGTGTATATCACTGGGGTAACACTCCGTTTTAGTTTTAGCCAACATATCGTAGCTTGGATACATATTGCAGTCTCGTTCTTTGGCACCAGATTGCATTAGTTTGTATGACCTTTTTGAGTATCCACTATAAGTATAAAGAGCTAAAGCTTCCTTAGGTGAATACGAAATAGGGGTTTTTGGTTCAGAGTTTACAGATATAAGCATTTTTGGAGCTATTGCAGATTCTGAACATAACTTTGAAACAAACTGTGAAGCGCTTCTTTTTCCAGCCTTCAAAAGACTCACGCTCGCCGCTACCATTAACTCTTGGTTCGGTGTTTCACTGGCGATTGATGCAATTATTTTTAGTCTTGCTTGTGAACTCTGAAAAACGTTTCTCCTTACGTTGGGCAACGGCTAGTTTAGGGAAAATAATGTTTTCATCTAACCACATCTTACTTCGCTCTTCGAACACTGCCGAAACTCTGTGATTTTCTTTCCACCTTTGTACAAGTTTGCTAACAAAAGTTCTCAATTGTTTTTGAATTTGGTGGTATTGTTCTTCGCTATATTTCGAGCGATTAGAAAATATGTGATTCTCAAACATTGAAAATTTTTTCGTTGGTACTATGCCATATTAAAACAAGTAAGAGTGTTAAATTCGGCTGTGCCGAATCTTTGATACCCTCCACCCCGGCTTGAGTATTGATAATAAATGTAAACAAAATATTGGAAAAAGTAAACAATTTTTTTTATTATTATTTTGAAAACATAGAGAATAAATTTATAATAATAAATAATCAAATTAGGGATGCCAAAAGCAAAAAACCAAATATCCCAAACATTTTAAATAAAATAATTTGTTATCTTAATTTTCTGAAAAACTTCATCCAAAAAATTTTGAAAAATAATATATAAATAACATACTCATCGAATTGCGGTTATTTATGTAACAATTTTTATGTTCGCAATTCTTAAATATCATTTGAGGTTTTCTAAAATTCATTGAATTTAAATTAATGTTTTCTGTAGTGCGATTCTGTAAATTTCAACGATCCGACAATCGCAAAATATATCGACAGCTATTGTTGTTTGCACTAAGGATTAAGTGATTCACTAAGTACATACATCTCAACGACAGTCGACAAATCTATTTTTCTATTTATTTAAATTGTAAACGAGTGGCATCTCTGTCAAAATAAGCGAAAAACACAAAGAATAGAAAAAAACAAATTACTTCGCGTTTGACAGGATGATTTTATGTTTATGTTTAATATATTTATTTTTTTTTTACTAATATTTCTGTTTGTTTATTTGAAAATGAAATAATGAATTGAATATGCTATTTAATTTTTTTTATTTATAAAAAAAGATTTTTTAATAAAAGCAAAATATTTTCACTATTTTATGATTTTTATTTATGTATGACGACATTTCAACCTAAAAATTTAAGTTTTTATCGATTGAATAAACAACACAAAAATGGTTGTCGTTTAGATAACAACAACAGCTGACTTTAACAATAGCGAATATCATTTAAAAATTTTACTGATAATTTTGCTATTTTTTAACGAAAAGAAGTTACTGAATCGCGGTACTGAAAAGCTATTAATTTCTCCTGAATGGCAATATTTTTTTTAAACGTAAACATTTTTTAAATGTAAACATATTTGGTGTTTAACGAATAAAATTCATATATTAAAGATGCAATTGATGTCTTCTAAATTTAAAATTATTATTTCCGACGTTTTGATATGATTTTCTGAAATTCAATTAATATTTTCTAATAATAATTGCAAATTTTAATTCCAGTTTTTAGAATTGATATTTTCTTAAATTTGAATGGAAAATTTAAAAAGTGCAATTTTGTATTTATGTGGATAATAATGCTTTAGTAATTATAAGCAACTTTTAAAATTAGATGTAATCAGATATTTTGTAGGTAAAGCAGAATAATAGTTCTATATAACTATGTAGAACTGTTTTGAAAGCAAAAAACTCATTGATGAACTCGGTAACTGTATTTTATAAAGGCAACAAAAAGTTAATATGCCAAACTTATGTTCATATTTGTAAAAGAATAATGAAAAAACATATGAAGTAAAAAACTAGCCCGCGTATACTCTTAACATTGTTCTGTATGATATCTAGTTGAAAATATTGACATTCATGTTAAAATAGAAATAACTATTGCAAAGCTAATTTGAACAAAAATTGTGGCGCCATCTACTGTGGCATAGTCACGCTGAGCAAAATGAAGTGACACTCTGTTAATGCAAAAGAAATGTATTTTCCCCACAACAAAATATTGCAGAATTTTATGTAAATAAAATAATATACCGTTTTATTTCTAACATGCAGTTATTATGGATATGCATACATATGTATATAGAATTTATGTACATATATTATTTCTATTATTTAATATGTGTATGTATGTATATGTATTTTTGTGTTGTTCTCTTTAAAAAAATTAATACATAAATTTATTTTTTTTGCTAAATTTACATTGTTTTTTTTTTATTAACAACTAAGTATTTTAGCATTATTTGCTTTAGATGTTGGTGAATTTTTACTCCCTTTATATTAACTCGTAGTGTCTGCTTGTCGAAAAAATTTTGGATCGATTTTAACCCCTTTCCCGTAATCCAATCGATCTGAAACTTTGCAGGCAGGCTCGTGGCAATGACAGAAATAATCTAACAAATGTTTTTAGTGATACCAAACAATGGAAACTTTTAAATTTTTCTACCAGAGTTCATAAAAAAATGTACAAAGGGTTAGTTTTTATTATATTATTACCACAACGACAACAATACAGCATTTAGAATAACAACAATAACAATATAGAAACATCATGTTTTTGATTTTTTTTTACTTTTTCAGAAATTTCCCTGGACCTGTTCCATAGATTTTAATGACTTTTGAAACAGAACACTTCCCATGAATTTAGTGAATCATTCTCGCTTAAAATGATCACCCTAGCTATCCTATTGAGGGCGTGATCGTGACAAGAACAACATAGAAAATTATATTTTTTCAAGACGTTTTTTAGTTCACCATTCAAATCTCGGGCCCTAATGCACCGATTTGGACGATTTTAAACAGCAAACTTCTCAGGATGTTAGTGAATTATTTTTTATGTCAACGAGCACCCTCGCTGCCCGCTTGATGCCGTCATCGTGATTTCCACAGATGGACAGACGGACATAGCTATATCAACTCCGGTTGTTATAAGGATCACAGATATATATATTTTATGGGGTCCAAAATTTTTTTTTCTAATTATTACAAACGGAATGACAAACTTATATATACCCTCTGCACACTGGAGTGGAGGGTATAAAATGGGTGCCTTTAGATTCTGCCATTGTAACTTAAAAACATCAAGTAAGAATATTATAGTCGGTCTAGACCGACTATACCATACCCTATTCCATGCGTTTAGAGACCCCATCTCTTAGGCCCAACTAATTGGATATAGAAAATAAGCATAAACCAAATTTGAGTGGCATTTTTGTTAATTTTTTTGGCTGCAGATATGAAAAATTTCATATCGGATGCTATGTCTATATGGGGACTAGGTCCAAAAATGGACCGATCCTGACCATGGTTGGTAAAGTCTCTTGTATTTTGCGAAAATATATACAAACAGAATTTGAGATGAATCAGTGCAATATTTTTGTTTTTTGATAGATTTAAGTGAAGATCGGGAAGCGGCCTATGACCAAGAGTTGTCCCATAGGGACCTTTTTTGGACTATTCATTAATGGATGTAATAAACACATACAAACCCAATTTGACTAAGATCTTTAAGACAATTTGGATCTTATGGCAATTTATGTCAATTTTATAGGGGTCATTTGTATGGGGGCTAGGTCTGAACATGGACCGATTCTCACCAGTTTCAACAGCGTTGATTCCATGGCCGATGAAAGCTTATATACCAAATTTCATCAAAATATATTAATTTTTGCGACCTGCAGTTTGATTACAAAGTTTACATGGACACACACACGGACGGACGGACGGACATTGTTGAGTGATTCTGATTCGATCGGTATAATTAAATATGGGTCTAGCTCAAATATTTTTGGTTGTTACAAACAGCAGCACAAAGTCATTATACCACATATTGGTATAGGGTATAAAAAAAACAAGTAAGAAAATTATAGTCGGTCTAGCCCCATTATACGATACCCTATACCATGGTTTAGAGACCCTGTCTCTTCGATCCAACTAATTGGATATAGCAAATAAGCATAAACCAAATTTGAGTGGCATTTTTATTAATTTTTTTTTCGCTGCAGACAT
This sequence comes from Cordilura impudica, assembly GCA_963682025.1. Classification (NCBI taxonomy): domain Eukaryota; kingdom Metazoa; phylum Arthropoda; class Insecta; order Diptera; family Scathophagidae; genus Cordilura; species Cordilura impudica. The sequence continues at coordinate 14,915,007 of OY821522.1, read as the reverse complement.
GAAAAAGTTCATATCGGACACTATATTTATATGGAGACTAGGTCGAAACATGGACCGATCCTGACCATATTTGGTAAAGTCACTTATACTTTGAAAAAATATATACATACCAAATTTGAGAAAAATCTGTGCAATATTTTTGTTTTTTGATAGATTTAAGTGAAGATCGGGAAGCAGCTATATATGGGGCCTATGACTAAGAATTTTCCGATAGGGATTATTTTTGAACTACTGATTAATGGATGTAATAAACACATGCAAACCAAATTTGACTGAGATCTATTTGATAATTTGGAACTTATGGCAATTTATGTCGATTTCATAGGGTCATTTGTATGGGGACTAGGGCTGAACATGGACCGATGCTCACCAATTTCAATAGCATTCATCCCATAGCCGAAAGGAGCTTATATGCCAAATTTGATCAAAATATATTGATAGTTGCGCCTTGTAGTTTGATTAAAAAGTTTACATGGACACACAGACGGACGGACGGACGGACGGACATTGCTATTTCGACTCAAAAAGTGATTTTGAGTCGATCGGTATAATTAAAACCAATATTTTTGGTTGTTACAAACAGCAGCACAAATACATTATACCCAAACCACATTGTGGTATAGGGTATAATCAAATCTTAGCAAAAACTTGCAGCCTATTTATACCCTATACCACTATGTGGTTTGGGTAAATTGACTTTGTGCTGCTGTTTGTAACTACCAAAAATATTTGACCTAGACCCATCTTTTATTATACCGATCGAATCAGAATCACTATCTGATTCGATTTAACGATGTCCGTCCGTCCGTCCGTCTGTGTGTCCATGTAAAGCTTGTAATCAAACTGCAGGTCGCAAATATGAATATATTTTGATGAAATTTGGCATATATACGCTTTTATCGGCCATAGGATGAACGCTATTGAAATTGGTGAGAATCGGTCTATGTTCAGACCTAGCCCCCATACAAATGGCCCCTGTGAAATCGTCTTATATTGCCATAAGATCCAAATTATCATATAAATCTTAGTCAAATTGGGTTTGTATGTGTTTATTACATCCACTAATCAGTAGTCTAAAAATGATCCCTATGGGACAACTCTTAGACATAGGCCCCATATAGAGCTGCTTCCCGATCTTCACTTAAATCTTTCAAAAAACAAAAATATTGCACTGATTCTTCTCAAATTTTGTTTGTATATATTTTTGCAAAATACAAGAGACCTTACCAAGCATGGTCAGGATCGGTCCATTTTTGGGCCTAGTCCCCATATAGATATATCATCCGATTTGAACTTTTTCATATCTGCAGCCAAAAAAATTTAATAAAAATCCCACTCAAATTTGGTTTATGCTTATTTTCTATGTCCTGTTAGTTTGGCCTAAGAGATAGGGTCTATAAACGCATAGTATAGGGTATCGTATAGCCGGTCTAGACCGACTATAATTTTCTTACTTGTTTTTTTTTTTGAACTTGAGATACATAACAACCCATTGAAACAAACTATGCAAACAGTGAACCGAATCCAGTCGAATCCACCCTAATTTTATTTTATACAAAATTGGATTTCATTTCTAAAAGACTTTCACAAAGGACATTTTCTTTTTCCATTATTAAGCACAAAGACATACAATCACAGATCGCAAACCAATTTTTATACCATATACCACTACGTGGTTTGGGTATAACGACTTTGTGCTGCTGTTTGTAACTACCAAAAATATTTGACCTAGACCCATCTTTTATTATACCGATCGAATCAGAATCACTGTCTGATACGATTTAACGATGTCCGTCCGTCCGTCCGTCTGTGTGTCCATGTCAAGCTTGTACTCAAACTGCAGGTCGCAATATATTTATATTGCGATGAAATTTCGTATGTAAGCTTTAATCCGCCACAGGATGAACGCTGTTGAAATTGGTGAGAATCGGTCCATGTTCAGACCTAGCCCACATACCAATGACCCAAATGAAATTGCCATAAGATCCAAATTATCATATAAATCTTAGTCAAATTGGGTTTGTATGTATTTATTACATCCATTAATCAGTAGACCAAAAATTATCCCTATTGGACAACTCTTAGTCATAGGCCCCATATAGAGCTGCTTCCTGATCACTTAAATCTATCAACAAACAAAAATATTGCACCGATTCTTCTCAAATTTTGTTTGTATATATTTTTGCAAAATACAAGAGACTTTACCAAACACGGTCAGGATCGGATCCAAAAAATTGAACATCACTCCATATCACCCGCAGGCAAACGGTTCATGGGAAGGGAGTCACCGTCCTTTGGCGGAGTACCTGAGGAGCTTCGTCAATGAGGATGGCAGCAATTGGGACCAATGGTTGGCACCGGCTATGCATGTGCACAACAACACTGTACATTCATCTACGGGGCAGACCCCATTTAAGACATTATACGGTTTCGACATCGACTTACCGACCAACCTAAGTAGAAAATGTACACCACTTTACAATACGGATGACCCAAACAAGGTCCTTAAGTATCAGATACAGCGCTCGCATGAACTAGTGCGAAAGAATCAGACGAGGGCTAAGTTGCTGTCGAAAAAGTCTTACGACAGGAAGGTAAATGCCGTGTCCTTTGCAGTAGCTGATAGGGTGCTGGTTAGGAACAACACCAGGAAAAATAAGTTTTCACTCATTTGGACTGGACCTTATGAGGTAGTTGGGGTAAACAGTCCGGTAACGTCCACGGTGCGCATGTAGGGGAAGAATCGTAAGTGGCATAATAACAATTCACAGGCGTTCCACCAGTGATCGCATTATTTGGTCTGAAATCATTCCATTTAATACACATGTCCACGATGAAGGTTTTGTTTTGTTGTTTATTTTAGTAATTTTTATGGGAGGTGGTGAGGGGAAGGTACCCCACCAGGAAGCCTCAGCTTTTTTTTTATATATATATGGAGGATGGCGCCATGTGTAGCGAGCATACCTCAGTAGTTGAGAATGGTTCAACGGGATGAACCTGGTAGGGGAGTCAGAAGTGAGTCTCGCAAAATTCGCGGCATACACTGTGGGGAGGGTTTTTGCCGAGAATAGCCTCACAGTGGCCCGGTTCCGGTTTGCAGAATGCAGCAGGAAACCGTCCTACTCCGGAGAAGGATGACGCGTTGTGTGCGGTCATGCCTTATATGGGTGGCAGTGTTTAGGAAGGACACGTGCCTTAATTTGTTGTTATTTATTTTGAAATGTTTTGGAAACTTTAGGATGGACATGTGTATATAAGGAGGCTTAGATATGGTTTCGGTCAGACCACCGATGGATCGGCTTGCTGGTGTCTTATTGCCGTAGAAATAGGAACAGTACTGCTGTTGGGAAAAAGTGTTTTTTTCGTGCGGATCTGTATCCGAAGCAAGTCGCAATTTATTGAAGGTAATAGTTGATAGTTAGTTTATTGAAGGTGGTTGTGGTTTTTATTTATTAGAGCAAAAGTAACCATTCATTAAAATACAGTTATTTGAGTTGTTTTTCTGTCAAAGGTGTAAATGCGTATTGGTATAGTATTAGCTGAGTATTGGTTTTTTCCCTATGACATTTTTCTTTTAGCATAGGTTGGAGATAACCGGAATTTGGAGTCGTCTGGATGGCCGCCGCACTCCTGTGGTTGGGCCGGCGAGGCCAACGAGGTACTTTTCGGATGCAGCGGACACTCTGGTGGAGGAGACGCTATATTTAAAAAAAAAATACTATAAGACCAGATAATTAAAAAAAAATATAATAAGAAAAGATGGGAGATCTCCCCATAAAAAAAAAATATATTAATAATGACAAAAGATGGGAGATTCCTCACGCTTTAAATCTAAAATTATTGTAAAAAAAAGGGGAAAAAAAATATATAATAAGAATGAGAAGAGATGGGAGTTCTCCTCACGTATGAAAAGAAAAGACAATGAAATGAGGAAAAGATGGGAAGACTCCCCACATAAAACAAAAATACATGTATAAAGAATGAAATAAGTAAGAAAATATGGGAGTTCTCCTCATGAAAAAAAAAAAATAATAAGAAAGGATGGGTGGCCCCCGTAAAAAATAAAATTCGTTTACTTTGTAATTTGATTTTTCACTTAAAGTATTTTATAGTATTTTAGGTGTGAGAAAAAAATATTGTGACGTATTTATAGTACATTTATTTTATGATATAATTATATGTATGCATTTTTTTTTTTGTATATTTATGTTTATATATATTTTTTTTTTTTATATATCTTGCTATGAATGGATTTGTCTGATTATTAATTTTAATGACATAATTAGATTTCGATTTTTTCTTTTGTTTATGTTATACTTGTTAAAAAAAATATGTTTACATATATAAAAAAAATTGGTTTTTATTTACAATTTCTTATTATATTTCTTTAGTAAATTCTTATGTACAATTTTTGTTTTATTGTTAGTTTTAATGGTCACATTCAAATCTTCAATACTAATGACCTCGTACGGTCCTTGGTATGGTGACTCATTCTTTTTTCTATTTGTTATTTTGACTAAAACTAAATCTCCTATTTTTAATTCTATACTATTAAAATTTTTATATGAATCTAATTTTCTTTTTAACTTTACTTCTTCTGTCATTCTTTTTGCATTTTGTAATGAATATTTTAGTCTAGTTTTTAATTCGTTAAGGTAATTCTCAAAATCATATACTTTATTGTTGTCTTGAATTATATCATCTCCAGGTAAACTGGGTAATTTACCAAAAATCAATTCAAATGGTGAATAATCAGTGCAATATGTGGAGTAGTATTATACGCGAAGGTATAATACGGAATCCAAGCACACCAATCATCATCTTCTACGAAGGATAAGAAATATTCATTGCATCGTAAGTATGTACCTATAACCTTCCGATGGTCTTAATGGACGCACTGTATCTCTTACAATTGTCTCAAAACTTTTACTTGGTGTGTCAGTCTTATTCAATGGTTCTTTAGTGTGTTTTATTTGTTTATTTCTCTGGCAAAGATCACACGTTCCTATAAATTCCTTAACCATTTTGTTCATATTCTTCCAAATATATTTTTGTTTCAATCGGAGTAGTGTCTTCCTTACCCCAAAATGTCCTCCGCATGGTGTATTATGATAACATTCTATTAGTTCCTTTTTTATATCTTCATTTTCTATTCTTTGAGGATTTCTATATAACTTTATTCTGACGTCAGTTTTCTTTTCTCTATTTATGATTTCTTTAAATCTCTCATGGGTGACTATGTTGAATTCGTTATCACTCTTCTTGAGAGCGTAACTTCTATAATTCAATCTCTCTAATGTAGATATTAGTTTCTCCAATATATTATCTAAATAATATGGATTGTCGCTAAATCTTACGGCCGTTATATTGTGACTATTATCGTCCTCAATTTTTATCTAATACAAATTTTAATTTCCTCGCGCGCTTTATAACATTTATCGATGTACAGTCCCAGACTATGAGTTGATCAGACTCACCTTTGGTCGTCCCATCTGTTACTTCATTTACTATCTTGTTGTGAGTTTTCTTCTCACTCATTCCCCTTGTTATCACCAATGCCTTTTTTATTGATTCGTCTATCTTAGGAGGTATCATGTTGTTTAATATGTCAGAGTCTAAGTTTATTCTCGAAAGTGCATCTGCATTAGTATTGTTAATGCCTTTCTTGTACACAATATAGTGACTTTATTATTATAAAATTTTAAAGAAAAGTCCAGCAGATTTAAGCTAGTTATTGTTCTGATCACAAAACCAGAATTAATTTTATTTTCTAAAAATCTTGCTTATAAATACCCTATGAGAAGTTCTAGACTTCTACTCTATGAGTGACTTTCTAAAGTACACTCAATATCTTATAATTTTAAGAGCGATTTTCTAAAATACGCTCGATAATATTAAATGTATCCAATGCATTTTGTGGTAGGGCGGAGTTTCTCCCTATGTCAGTTTCCATTTATGGAGTTTCATAATTTACTTCAAATTATTCAAATATTGTCCAAATAGAAACTGCATGTGTAGCAATTACATTTACTCAAAACAAAATTAAAAATAAATATTAATGGGTCAGTAGTATCAATTGCATTAGTCAATAGTACTGGTTGTTTACCCCACAAACTATATGTGTAATAATTATGTTTACTAGAATAGAAAAAGTGGAAGGAAACTCAACCGCAAAACAAAGCATTGTCTTAAGCATGTTGTCAATGTTTACATTAAATCACACGCTATAGCATGCACACATCACACCCCTACCCTTAAGAAAATCATATAATTGTTCTTTAGTACACTTGTATGATTTTCAAGTATGTTGCAGTGTGAAGTGCATTCTTATATTGGTAGCAAAAACATTCAATGTTCATTTGTAATGTGATACATTTGTATAATTGTTCTAAAAATAAAAATAAAATTCGTTTACTTTGTAATTTGATTTTTCACTTATAGTATTTTATAGTATTTTAGGTGTGAGAAAAAAATATTGTGACGTATTTATAGTACATTTATTTTATGATATAATTATATGTATGCATTTTTTTTTTTTTTGTATATATATATATTTTTTTTTTTTTTGCTATGAATGGATTTGTTTGATTATTAATTTTTATGACATAATTAGATTTCGATTTTCTCTTTTGTTTATGTTATACTTGTTAAAAAAAAATGTGTTTACATAATTAAAAAAAAAATTTGGTGTTTTATTTACAATTTCTTATTATATTTCTTTAGTAAATTCTTATGTACAATTTTTGTTTTATTGTTAGTTTTAATGGTTACATTCAAATCTTCAATACTAATGACCTCGTACGGTCCTTGGTATGGTGACTCATTCTTTTTTCTATTTGTTATTTTGACTAAAACTAAATCTCCTATTTTTAATTCTAAACTATTAAAATTTTTATATGAATCTAATTTTCTTTTTAACTTTACTTCTTCTGTCATTCGTTTTGCATTTTGTAATGAATATTTTAGTCTAGTTTTTAATTCGTTAAGGTAATTCTCAAAATCATATACTTTATTGTTGTCTTGAATTATATCATCTCCAGGTAAACTGGGTAATTTACCAAAAATCAATTCAAATGGTGAATAATCAGTGTCAATATGTGGAATAGTATTATACGCGAAGGTATAATATGGAATCCAAGCACACCAATTATCATCTTCAACGAAGGATAAGAAATATTCATTTAATACCCTATGATTTCTCTCAACCGTCCCTAGAGTTTCATGATGATAAGGTGTGGAGAATTTTTGCTCCACTTTCAACAATTCACATATTTCCTTTAATAGTTTGTTCGTAAATTCGGTACCATTATCTGATTTTAATGTTTTAAATGTTCCATGTTTTAATATTACGTTTTCAACTAGCGCTTTCGCTATTGATTTAGCTTCCTTCGTCTCTAATGGACAAGCTATTACATATTTGGTGAGCTCGCATTGCATCGTAAGTATGTACCTATATCCTTCCGATGGTCTTAATGGACCCACTGTATCTATTACAATTGTCTCAAAACTTTTACTTGGTGTGTCAGTCTTATTCAATGGTTCTTTAGTGTGTTTCATTTGCTTATTTCTCTGACAAAGATCACACGTTCCTATAAATTCCTTAACCATTTTGTTCATATTCTTCCAAATACATTTTTGTTTCAATCGGAGTAGTGTCTTCCTTACCCCAAAATGTCCTCCGCATGGTGTATTATGATAACATTATATTAGTTCCTTTTTTCTATCTTCATTTTCTATTCTTTGAGGATTTCTATATAACTTTATTCTGACGTCAGTTTTCTTTTATTTATTTATGATTTCTTTAAATCTCTCATGGGTGACTATGCTGAATATGTTATCACTCTTCTCGAGAGCGTAACTTCTATAATTCAATCTCTCTAATGTAGATATTAGTTTCTCCAATATATTATCTAAATAATATGGATTGTCGCTAAATCTTACGGCTGTTATATTGAGACTATTATCGTCCTCAATTTTTATTTCTTTAGTGCACCTCTTATCTAATACAAATTTTAATTTCCTCGCGCGCTTTATATCATTTATCGATGTACAGTCCCAGACTATGAGTTGATCAGACTCATCTTTGGTCGTCCCATCTGTTACTGCATTTACTGTCTTGTTGTGAGTTTTCTTCTCACTCATTCCCCTTGTTATCACCAATGCCTTTTTTATTGATTCGTCTATCTTAGGAGGTATCAAATTCTTTAATATGTCAGAGTCTAAGTTTATTCTCGAAAGTGCATCTGCATTAGTATTGTTAATGCCTTTCTTGTATACAATCTGAAAGTCATAATCAGATAGTTCTAATCGGATCCTTGTAAATTTTGAGCTTGGATTTCGGTGAGAAAATAATGCCACTAAAGGTCTATGGTCAGTTACGACAACAAATTTTCTACCATACAAATACGGTCTAAAAAATTGTATACCCCAATATATGCCAAGTAATTCTTTTTCTATTACTGGTTTATTTTTTTCGTGTTTATTCAATGAACGACTAGCATAAAATATTGGTCTGCCCTCACCAATTTCACACTGTGATAATATAGCTCCTAAAGCAAAGTCGGACGCATCGGTCGTCAAGATAAAGGGTTTTTCAAAATTTGGATATTGCAAAATAGGTGGACTTATCAATTTTTGTTTTAACAACTCAAAAGCAGATTGATGTTCCCTTTCACATTCAAATTTTGCTTTCTTTCTCAATAATCCATTTAGGCAATTTGCTATGTCAGCGAAGTTAGCCATGAACCTTCTGTAATAGTTACAAAATGCCACGAATCTTCTCACTTCATCCGCGTTTTTGGGTATTGGATATCTTTCTATTGTCCCAGATTTTCCCGGATCTGTTTTAATACCGTTCGGAGTTATCAAATGACCAAGATATATTACCTCAGGCCTTAAAAAACAACATTTACTCAACCTGTCCAGAACCTTTGTTAAATTCGCGTTATGATGTTTTAAACTACATCCGAAAACGGTTATGTCATCAACATATAGAAAAGCTTCGGATTCTAGGCCAGACAAAGCTATCGTCAACATACGTTGAAAGCTGTTTGATGATATTTTCAAACCAAAAGGTAGTCTTGTATATTGATAATGTCCGTCAGGTGTTGAGAATGCAGTATATGGACGTGATTGTCGATCAAGTTCTATTTGGTGGAACGAACTCGTCATATCCAAAGTTGAGAAATATTTGGCTCTGCCAAGTTTGTCCAAAACATCGTCTAATCTCATCAAAGGAAATTTATCGTTCACAATCTTGTCATTTAATTTTCTAAAATCAACTACCAGTCTCCATTTCTTCAAATCGGTCTGTTCCTTTTTTGGAACTAATAACAATGGAGCATTGTATGGACTAGTGGATGGTTCTATTATACCCTATTTTAACAAATCTTGCACCTGAGAATTTATTTCTGCAGTTTGTGCATATGGTAAACGGTAATTCTTTATATACACTGGTTTACCATCGTGTAAATCTATCGTCCTTGGTGGTATCTCTACATAATTGACGTTAAATGTGTTATCATTGATTGGAATTATAATGTCCTCACCATTTAACTTAAATGTTAATATATATCTATCGTAGTCAATTTTGCACCTTAATTGTGATAGAAAATCTCTACCCAAAATCCCATCCGTGTTTATGGGAAAATTTTCCCTAACTAATTGCACTTTATGTCTAATAATATTGTCATTTATTTCTATCCCCATAACAGTTGAACCAATGGACCTCCCCTGTCCCTCTGATATCCCGCTTCAATTACATATATCATCCAAATTTATATCATATTGGTCTAATAAATTTTCCTTGCACAGTGATATATCTGCACCTGTGTCTATTAAAAAAGTAAGAATGCGTTCGGTGTTCAGCACACTTAACTTAATGTAATTTCTAAGATTTGATGATATACTATATATTTTCTCGTTATTTATTGGGTTCTCGGAGATACTTGTCGAGTAGTCTCCGACCCTAGGGAGTTTCCCTGGTCACCTATCTGATATATATTGATCTTCTGTTACCATTATAAGAATTTCTATTATTATTATTACGATATCTATTGAAACTGTTGTTGCCTCTATTTCCATTATTATTGTTAAAGTTGTTCCTATTACTGCTGTTGTTTCTATTGGCATTAAAATTTCTATTCCCATTATTATTGTTATTATTGTTCATCAAGTTAGATCGGCATATTCTCGCAAAGTGACCCAATTTGCCACATTTATTGCATTTCACACCATCAGCAGGACATCTACCATTAAAATGGTTTTGACCACATTTTCCGCATTTTGTCCGTCCCTGTTGATTGTTCGTGAAATTACCAGTAGAATAGAATACTTGATTCTGTCTCAAATTAGCCTCAAACTCTTCAGCGATTTCCAGTGCCTCTGTGAAAGTCGAAACTCTACTAGCGTTAATGGTCGGCAGTACCTGTTGGTCTCTCAAGCCGCTTTTGAATATATTGAACGCTGTTAAATTATTCGTTCGGACTATTGATGCCCTATCATTTTCCCCGATTTGTGAAATCTGGATCTCATTGAGTTCTGCAACTAATTCCTGAACCCGGTCTGCAAATTGTCTCACTGATTCACCCTTCTGAGATATTTTATTCAGGACAACACTTGTGATCCCAATTGGTCTATATGATTTTTTCAATGCCCTTATTAATTCTGAAATATTGGTTGGAACAGTTTCCTGTCTCACCATATTCTGTACTTTTGTTTCTAAGCAAGTCTTAAATATGTATTCAAAAAAACAATTTTGTTTGGCTTCAGTAATTGTACCATTTGCCAATTCTAATCTTGTTATAAAATTGTCTAATTCTCCTTTTTTGCCTGTAAATACTGGCACAAGTTTGCTAATGCCATTTAGCTCATGTATATCCATCGTTTCAATTATGATACCTTGTCTTTTTACCTTGTTAATTTTCTTTTCTAAATGTAGGTTTAGTATATCTAACGCCTCTTTCTGTAATTTCTTAAACTCTTGTGTTAGCTTCCTTTGATACAATTTTTAATAGATAATCTACAAATTCTTTTTCTATATTTTCTAGCTCTAGATTTTTCGCTGTAATCGTATCTTCCGAGTACGGACGTCCTAGGCTCTTCCTTCCATTGACTATTAATGTCTTTAAATTTTCCAAGGCATCCATACGAAGTTATTGTATTAAATCTATGTAATTCTATAATTTATGTAAATTATTTTAACGTTTTCTAGTGATATTCTATAATTCTATAATTCTATAATTTATGTAAATTATTTTTTTTTGTTTTCATATAAAAAAATTTGTTTTATTTTATAACATTTTCTTTTAATTTTGTTTTTAATTTAAATTTTTTAATATAAAGGTGCATTTTATTTTTTACAATCCTTTTCAATTTTCCAGACCTATTAGTATAGGGCACATTTATGATTCCGCATAGATCAACTTTCAACTCTTACATGTTTTTATTGTATTAAATCTATCTTTGTGTCTTTAAATTAATTAAGATAATTAAGATGAAAATATTTAACAAATTGTTTTTTTTTTAGTTAATATCTGAACATTTTACTGATACAAGGCAAAACTAAAACTGCCAAAAATTTCAGTCAAAACTATTTTGAATGTATTTGTTAAATATCGCATATTTTTTTTCAATTTTAAACTTTAAAGTCTTTTTAAGTCTGGTAATAACTCTATAATATGAAGGAAGTAAATATGTGGATTCTTTAATAACAATGACAAGTATAAAACATTACATTAAATATTACATTAAAATATTATAAATTTGAACATAATTAATTTTAGAAACATAATTAATTTTAGAAAAATGTCCGATTCGTTTTTCGATGATGCTGAAAACACATCAAAGAAATACAGAACATAAAGATTTTGATTCAGTTAGTTGAGAGACGAGAAGCTAATGGATGGCTGGAGCAGGTGACGAATATAAATGCGGATGCAAGGCTTTTGAAAATATATTAAAATGCGATAAATCAGATCTAAGTATACATGCTAATAACCACTGTTATAATAAATCTTTTAAAACCAACAGTATTGCCATAATTTGAAATTGTAAAGATGCTAAATTGCAAAAAAAGATGCTTAAACGTACTGGAGTCGTAAAAATAGATGCTAAATTTTTTTTTAAAATTTCATTACCTTTATATTGAAAAATTATATACTTATTAATAATTCTTTGGTTTTTAAATCGAAAAAATAATATAAAACATATGTTTAGATTTATATTTTTTAAATTTTAATTAAAATTATTTTGGATTTCTGAAATTTTTTATAACATCAAATTGAGTTTATTTTAAACTTAAATTAAATATTTTTAATTTTAGAGGGATTTTTTTTTTATTTAAAATATAACAGAAATTACATTATCAAAAGATACGATTATATTAGAATAATTGGTTTATGGAATCTAACATTTCTGTGATGTCTTCATCTTCAAGTTCTTCTTGGCTCTGATATTTTTCTGACGATCGACTTTTATCAACGACATCGCTCGGTATATTGTAAGTGTGACAGCACCGATTTTTCAATTTCAATCCTTCTTTTATACGTATTACAGAACATAACAACTCGGATTTTATTCTGTTCGAAGTTTGCTTTTAACTAAAGCCATTAAACTAAACAAACGTTCAACTTCGGCTTTTGAGAAAGACAAAACTAATATAGACAATACAAATATTGATAACTCCTTAAATGGATTTTCGCCAATAGAATTTTTCAATCCATAAAGAGGTTGTATTCAGTGTTGTATCCCAGTTTTGTTCTGCGATATAACTCCATTGGATTTGAATTTTTTCTGTTTCAGAGGATATAAATTTAAACTCTTCTAATATATTGGTAATCTGTTCTTTTACCCGATTTAATGTGTTTTGTATTGAAAATTTTGGCATTTTTTTAATACAATATTTTTTGGCAATCGACTTTTAATTCATTAAAAACTGTTGTTGGTGTTTACATTCTTCTATTTCAAAATGTTTTGTAAAGGTGCTATTACACGAAATGTTTTTTACATATGTACTGTCACTTTTTTTATCCATATGAAATTCCTCATGTCTGTCAAAATTGTCTTTTACATACGATTCATAATTTTTGCTATCACACGTGCATATGAATTTCCGTATGACTTAACCTCTAAATGTAAACAACAGCTGATTTAATGTGTGAATTTACAAAAATGTATTGTTAAAAAAAGATTTATATATATTTTTTAATTGTTAATTAATTAATAATTAATCTTTAAAATTTACTCTGTTTTTCTTTCGCCACAAGCAGTGTTGTATTTTCACATGTTTGTCATGCAAAAATAGAACCTGTTCTAATTGAAAAATGTACATGTGACTTTGCTCATGTATTGTACATACACAATGTTTCATATGTATCACACGATGTGTACAACTTTTGTTGTGGGAAAATTTGACAGTACATATGTAAAAAACACATCATGTAATAGTACCTTTATATTTGTTGAAAGAAACGAGCAGAGTGGTAAAAGGAGTAGTACACAAAATTACTGTACTACACTTTGAGAAATTAAAACATATCAATACCATTAAAATTATATATTCAAAAATAATGTATATCATTGTTGATACAACCATTGCTTCAACTGGTTGCCTCGTGTGTAGGCAGCATAAGAAGCCGATTAGAGTTCGGTTTACTCGTGCTGCTATGCATATGTTTGTGTGTTAACAGAAATATACGATATCCCAGTCATCATTTCGAAGATTGTTTTAACAAAAATTACTTTACTGTATCTTCTTCGAGCACTTTTGATGATTAAAAACTGATTAATCACATGCGCTATTAGAAAAAGGCTAGAAAATGGTTTTTGCTTTCTCTTAAAAAGTGATTTATAGAAGAATTACATTAAATAAGACTCAAAAATGAGTCGAAACAGATCAGAAAAGCGGATAAAAAGGACTCTTAAGAAGATTCGCGGGTAAGGTAATATTTAATCCCAACAAAAGAATATTTTGTGATCAGCAAAAGGGCGCATTTATGACTGTTTTAATAGCACATATGAGTCAAAAAGACTCTACATGATCATTTATTGCATAAAATGCTTACTGGGACCTTATTCACTATATGTAGAAACAGATTTTTTAAGTAAAACAAATCTGCACACAATTTCAATTCTATTTCGTTCACAATGATACGCTCACTTTGTTTACTAGCAATCAGTAAAATAAGAAAATAGTATTATAATACAGCGTAATGAAGAATTGTACTTCTCAATTAGTTTATTTTTAATGTGCCATAAGAAGTTCGGTTTGTGCTAAGAAAAGCATGAAAATATGTTTCCCAGGGCGAAGCTTCATCATTGCACTTTGATTGAGTTGAGCTCCGCGACTGTTCGTAATGTGAATAGCTCGTGGCTAAAATTTTTGATAATTGGGAATGGCGTTTGTGTTAAGAAAAGCACAAACGCATGTTTCCGAAGGCAAGGCTCGATCCGCGGTTATTCTTAATGTGGATAACTCTTGAAACAAAATTTTGGGAATGGCGTTTGCCTCCGTCCCGACATTAAATAACAAATTTTAAAAATTTATTGTAATTAACATCTGACAAAAAATAGTATTTTTCTAAACACCAATTTTTTTACAGGGTAAATAAATATTTTATGGTTTGAATGCAAGTATGCAGGGTTTTTACATGTACTAAAAATACAACTCTTAAAACCATACTATTTTGGCAACTCTAAAAATTTCAGAATTTTGTATAAATAAAATAAAATACCGACTTATTTTAATATGCGCTTATTATGGATATACATATACAGAATATATGAATATTATTTATAGTATTTTGATATTGGCAACAGTAGTATGTATCAATTTGTAACATTTTGTGATGTTATAAAAATCGCAGAATATTGATATTGATTTTATATAGTTTCTTTTATTAATTAATTAACTTAAATATTACACCAAAAAATATTGATATTGAAGAATTATTATATTATTAAGACAACGACCACAAAAACAACATGTACAGCTATGACAAAATACAAAATTTTGGAAAACAATATAGGAAAACGTCATATTTTTTTTTACCTTTTCAGTGATTTCTCGGCACCTATGAAACCTATTGTCATGATTTAACAACAGCAGCCTTCTCATGATGTTAGTGAATCGTTCGCACTAAAAACGAGCGCCCTAGCTATCCTATTGAGGGCGTTATCGTGACAAGAACACATATTCAAATCATATTTTCTCAGGACTTTTTTCACTTCTTCGCTCAATTCTCGGGACCAGATTAACCGATTTAGACGATTTTAAATAGTAAACTTCTCAGGATGTTAGTGAATCATTTTTTATACCAACGAGCGCCCTATCTACCCGATTGAAGCCGTCATCGTGATTTCCACAGACGGACAGCCGGACAGACGGACAGACGGACAGACGGACATCGCTATATCAACTTCGCTTGTTATAAGGATCACAAATATATATATTTTATGGGGTCCAGATTTTTTTTTCTAATTATTACAAACGGAATGACAAACTTATATATACCCTCTGCACACTGGAGTGGAGGGTATAAAAACAAAAATATTGCACAGATTTTTCTGAAATTAGGTTTGTGCATATTTTTTCAAAATAAAAGTGACTTTACCAAATATGGTCAGGATCGGTCCATTTTTTGACCTAGTCCACATATAAATATAGCACCCGATATGAACTTTTACATATCTGCAGCCACAAAAATTAATAGCAATGCCACTCAAATTTGATATTTGGTTATTTTCTATATCCAGTTAGTTGGACCGAAGAGATAGCGTTTCTAACCATGGTATAGGGAATAATTTCCTTACTTGTTTTAATTAGTTTTATTAAACGAATTGATAAACTTTTGTGAACATTTTTGTAGTATGTAAATTTGAATTAAATTAAAAAAAAAATTTTTTTGTAAATCCGTATTAGAATTTCGAATTTCTTTCAAAATTTTAAAATTATCAGAAAAAAAGAAAAGAGGTTACAGGTAATTGCCCAAAAATTTGAAAATATAAATATTTGTGGAATAAATCAAAATGCCAAATAGAAGACAAGTAAGAAGATATTTGAGAAATCCACTAAAATTAGGGTGGCCTGAATTTAGGAAATAAACACCAGAAGAAAACAAGAGACACAATGAAGCCCTAGAAAGGCTAGATAGGGAAATATACAGACTTGCACAAGAATGCTACTTTACCACCGGTGTAGAAGACTTTACAGCCCCACCATTAGTAGAAGAAGAAAATAAACATAAAGAAGACAATTATTTAAGGTAGAAGGAAATCGTGGAAGAAGCTAATGATAGGCACCAAAAAAGCAGAAGCAAAATGGAAGAAACAATTGAAAGAGTATAAAAGAGGTGAAAATATAAAACTGATAAAGCCAGAAATCTTGAAAATGAGCCCTAAGCCGATAAAAACATTGAAGAAGGATATATTATTCAGGGAACCATAAATTCCTATTATTGAAAAAAAACTATAAAAAAGATCGAGGATATTTCGTAAGTAGGCAGAAAAGACAGATAAATGTCCTAAAACTTGAAATAACTTATGAAACAGTGATCGTGACAAGAAGAGCATAGAAAATTATATTTTTTCAAGACTTTTTTTTAGTTCTTCATTCAAATCTCGGGACCTAATTCACCGATTTGGATGATTTTAACTAGCAAACTTCTCAGGATCTTTGTGAATCATTTTTTATGTCAAAGAGCACCCTAGCTGCCCGAGTGATGCCCTCATCATGATTTCGACAGACGGACAGACACACATCGCTATATCAAATCCGGTTGTTATAAGGATCACAGATATATATATTTTATGGGGTCCAAAATTTTTTTTCTAATTATTACAAACGGAATGACAAACTTATATGTACCCTCTGCACACTGGAGTGGAGGGTATAATAAATGTGTGTACGAGCTGAAAAAAATTTTAATTAATGTGAAATCTTCCAAATTTTACTCAGTATGAAATTTTTTTTATACCCTATACCACTATGTGGTTTGGGTATAATGACTTTGTACTGCTGTTTGTAACTACCAAAAATATTTGACCTAGACCCATCTTTTATTATACCGATCGGCTCAGAATAACTTTCTGGATCGTTTAGAGATGTCCGTCCGTCCGTCCGTCTGTGTGTCCATGTAAACCTTGCAATCAAACTACAAGTCGCAAATATGAATATATTTTGATGAAATTTGGTACATAAACTTTCATCGGCCATAGGATGAACGCTGTTGAAATCAGTGAAATCGGTCCATGTTCAGACCTAGTCCCCATACCAATGACCCCTGTGAAATCGACATAAATTGCCATAAGATCCAAATTATCATATAGATTTTAGTAAAATTGTGTTTGTATCTGTTTATTGTATCCATTAATCAGTAGTCTAAAAACAATATCTATTGGACAATTCTTAGTTATAGGCCCCATATAGAGCAGCTTCCCGATCTTCACTTAAATCTATCAAAAAAACAAAAATATTGCACAGATTTTTCTCAAATAAGGTTTGTGCATATTTTTTCAAAATAAAAGTGACTTTACCAAACATGGTCAGGATCGGTCCATTTTTTGACCTAGTCCACATATAAATATAGCACCCGATATGAACTTTTACATATCTGCAGCCACAAAAATTAATAGCAATGCCACTCAAATTTTATATTTGGTTATTTTCTATATCCAGTTAGTTGGACCGAAGAGATAGCGTTTCTAACCATTGTATAGGGAATAATTTCCTTACTTGTTTTAATTAGTTTTATTAAACGAATTGATAAACTTTTTTGAACATTTTTGTAGTATGTAAATTTGAATTAAATTAAAAAAAAAATTTTTTTGTAAATCCATATTAGAATTTTGAATTTCTTTTAAAATTTTAAAATTATCAGAAAAAAAAGAAAAGAGGTTACAGGTAATTGCCCAAAAATTTGAAAATATAAATATTTGTGGAATAAATCAAAATGCCAAATAGAAGACAAGTAAGAAGATATTTGAAAAATCCACTAAAATTAGGGTGGCCTGAAATTAGGAAATAAACACCAGCAGAAAACAAGAGACACAATGAAGCCCTAGAAAGGCTAGATAGGGAAATATACAGACTTGCTCAAGAATGCTACTTTACCAACGGTGTAGAAGACTTTACAGCCCCACCATTAGTAGAAGAAGAAAATAAACATAAAGAAGACAATTATATAAGGTAGAAGGAAATCGTGGAAGAAGCTAATGATAGGCACGAAAAAAGCAGAAGAAACAATTGGAAGAGTATAAAAGAGGTGAAAATATAAAACTGATAAAGCCAGAAATCTTTAAAATGGGCCCTAAGCCGATAAAAACATTGAAGAAGGATATATTATTCAGGGAACCATAAATTCCCGTTATTGAAAAAAAACTATAAAAAAGATCGAGGATATTTTGTAAGTAGGCAGAAAAGACAGATAAATGTCATAAAACTTGAAATAACTTATTAAACAGATATTGAAACACAATAAATATATAGGTAATATAAGGATGAGAAATAGTAATATGGATAAATAAGAATAATTAAAAAAAACTAAAATAAAAATATTTTAGATAAAAATTGTAAGCAAGATTGTATAAGAAGAAAAATTTTAATATATTTATTAAAAAAAAGTAAGAATATAAAAAGAAACAATTACACTGTCCAACAGAATTTTTGGAACAGAATAGCGACCCTATAATTCTGAAAGGGTATGTTGAGTAGATCATTTTTGTAGAACAAACTTATGGTCCAGCACGTCTGAGTATTTTTTTACAGTGGGTCAAAGTTTTCATTTTTGGTCGAAGGGAGCATTATACTTTAAGAAAAAAATGCTGTAAGTTAGTGTCTGAGAGAATTCTTATGGTCAGAGTTGTATTGTGGAATTGTATGGGGATTATTTTTGTGGAAGATCTTAACCCTCTAACTGGTCTCTTTATGGGTCAATTTGACCCTTTTTTCGAGAAAATCAAAAAATATCCTTTAAAAAAGAACATTTAAGGATTAAAATATTCTACGAAAATTTTTGCCGAAAAATTTCAGTGGGGGCCACCAAAGACACCATTGTTGTAAATAAAGCTCTTTACGATTAATTGGCAAAATTACACGCCAACTTCTATAAAAAAAATTATAATTTTGTTTTAATACTGGTTTATTATAGTATGTACATATTTATAAAACTGCTTTTAAGCTATGTTTTGAACTATGTATAAATAGTCGCCAAGCGGAAGAGTCCAGTGGAAGCTTTAGATATTTTAGAACCTCTTCAATACTGCAACAGTATACAAGTTCTTCTGATTTTTTAAAATAACTTTCCAGATCGGTGTGTCTTTTTCTTGGAAATGTAACTTTTACATCGGCTTTTATCAAATTCCTGTTTTTCAATCTGGAACATAATATTTCAGCTTTCTCTTTTGTTAGTCCTAAATCTCTTACAAGATCTTCAAAATAAGCTTGGTCTATCAAATTAGGACATATGTTTAAACCATCAAGAGGCAAGTGACTTATATCTGATATGTTTTCAACCGCCGCTGTTATTTCTGTATTGGCGACTGTCATATTGGCCGAAAATGTATGTGTAGGCGGTTGAGGCACCGTACACCTTCACAGTGAAGGCACCGTACACCTTCACAAATTTCATCAAAATATATTCATATTTGCGACTTGTAGTTTGATTGCAAGGTTTACATGGACACACAGACGGACGGACGGACGGACATCTCTAAACGATCCAGAAAGTTATTCTGATCCGATCGGTATAATAAAAGATGGGTCTAGGTCAAATATTTTTGGTAGTTACAAACAGCAGTACAAAGTCATTATACCCAAACCACATAGTGGTATAGGGTATAAAAAAAATTTCATACTGAGTAAAATTTGGCAGATTTCACATTAATTAAAATTTTTTTCAGCTCGTACACACATTTATTATACCCTCCACTCCAGTGTGCAGAGGGTACATATAAGTTTGTCATTCCGTTTGTAATAATTAGAAAAAAAATTTTGGACCCCATAAAATATATATATCTGTGATCCTTATAACAACCGGATTTGATATAGCGATGTGTGTCTGTCCGTCTGTCGAAATCATGATGAGGGCATCACTCGGGCAGCTAGGGTGCTCTTTGACATATAAACTGATTCACAAAGATCCTGAGAAGTTTGCTAGTTAAAATCATCCAAATCGGTGAATTAGGTCCCGAGATTTGAATGAAGAACTAAAAAAAAGTCTTGAAAAAATATAATTTTCTATGCTCTTCTTGTCACGATCACTGTTTCATAAGTTATTTCAAGTTTTAGGACATTTATCTGTCTTTTCTGCCTACTTACGAAATATCCTCGATCTTTTTTATAGTTTTTTTTTCAATAACGGGAATTTATGGTTCCCTGAATAATATATCCTTCTTCAATGTTTTTATCGGCTTAGGGCTCATTTTCAAGATTTCTGGCTTTATCAGTTTTATATTTTCACCTCTTTTATACTCTTTCAATTGTTTCTTCCATTTTGCTTCTGCTTTTTTGGTGCCTATCATTAGCTTCTTCCACGATTTCCTTCTACCTTAAATAATTGTCTTCTTTATGTTTATTTTCTTCTTCTACTAATGGTGGGGCTGTAACGTCTTCTACACCGGTGGTAAAGTAGCATTCTGTATATTTCCCTATCTAGCCTTTCTAGGGCTTCATTGTGTCTCTTGTTTTCTTCTGGTGTTTATTTCCTAAATTCAGGCCACCCTAATTTTAGTGGATTTCTCAAATATCTTCTTACTTGTCTTCTATTTGGCATTTTGATTTATTCCACAAATATTTATATTTTCAAATTTTTGGGCAATTACCTGTAACCTCTTTTCTTTTTTTCTGATAATTTTAAAATTTTAAAAGAAATTCGAAATTCTAATACGGATTTACAAAAAAATTTTTTTTTTAATTTAATTCAAATTTACATACTACAAAAATGTTCACAAAAGTTTATCAATTCGTTTAATAAAACTAATTAAAACAAGTAAGGAAATTATTCCCTATACCATGGTTAGAAACGCTATCTCTTCGGTCCAACTAACTGGATATAGAAAATAACCAAATATCAAATTTGAGTGGCATTGCTATTAATTTTTGTGGCTGCAGATATGTAAAAGTTCATATCGGGTGCTATATTTATATGTGGACTAGGTCAAAAAATGGACCGATCCTGACCATATTTGGTAAAGTCACTTTTATTTTGAAAAAATATGCACAAACCTAATTTCAGAAAAATCTGTGCAATATTTTTGTTTTTATACCCTCCACTCCAGTGTGCAGAGGGTATATATAAGTTTGTCATTCCGTTTGTAATAATTAGAAAAAAAAATCTGGACCCCATAAAATATATATATTTGTGATCCTTATAACAAGCGAAGTTGATATAGCGATGTCCGTCTGTCCGTCTGTCCGGCTGTCCGGCTGTCCGTCTGTCCGTCTGTGGAAATCACGATGACGGCTTCAATCGGGTAGACAGGGCGCTCGTTGGTATAAAAAATGATTCACTGACATCCTGAGAAGTTTGCTATTTAAAATCGTCTAAATCGGTTAATCTGGTCCCGAGAATTGAGCGAAGAAGTGAAAAAAGTCCTGAGAAAATATGATTTGAATATGTGTTCTTGTCACGATAACGCCCTCAATAGGATAGCTAGGGCGCTCGTTTTTAGTGCGAACGATTCACTAACATCATGAGAAGGCTCCTGTTGTTAAATCAAGACAATAGGTTTCATAGGTGCCGAGAAATCACTGAAAAGGTAAAAAAAAATATGACGTTTTCCTATATTGTTTTCCAAAATTTTGTATTTTGTCATAGCTGTACATGTTGTTTTTGTGGTCGTTGTCTTAATAATATAATAATTCTTCAATATCAATATTTTTTGGTGTAATATTTAAGTTAATTAATTAATAAAAGAAACTATATAAAATCAATATCAATATTCTGCGATTTTTATAACATCACAAAATGTTACAAATTGATACATACTACTGTTGCCAATATCAAAATACTATAAATAATATTCATATATTCTGTATATGTATATCCATAATAAGCGCATATTAAAATAAGTCGGTATTTTATTTTATTTATACAAAATTCTGAAATTTTTAGAGTTGCCAAAATAGTATGGTTTTAAGAGTTGTATTTTTAGTACATGTAAAAACCCTGCATACTTGCATTCAAACCATAAAATATTTATTTACCCTGTAAAAAAATTGGTGTTTAGAAAAATACTATTTTTTGTCAGATGTTAATTACAATAAATTTTTAAAATTTGTTATTTAATGTCGGGACGGAGGCAAACGCCATTCCCAAAATTTTGTTTCAAGAGTTATCCACATTAAGAATAACCGCGGATCGAGCCTTGCCTTCGGAAACATGCGTTTGTGCTTTTCTTAACACAAACGCCATTCCCAATTATCAAAAATTTTAGCCACGAGCTATTCACATTACGAATAGTCGCGGAGCTCAACTCAATCAAAGTGCAATGATGAAGCTTCGCCCTGGGAAACATATTTTCATGCTTTTCTTAGCACAAACCGAACTTCTTATGGCACATTAAAAATAAACTAATTGAGAAGTACAATTCTTCATTACGCTGTATTATAATACTATTTTCTTATTTTACTGGTTGCTAGTAAACAAAGTGAGCGTATCATTGTGAACGAAATAGAATTGAAATTGTGTGCAGATTTGTTTTACTTAAAAAATCTGTTTCTACATATAGTGAATAAGGTCCCAGTAAGCATTTTATGCAATAAATGATCATGTAGAGTCTTTTTGACTCATATGTGCTATTAAAACAGTCATAAATGCGCCCTTTTGCTGATCACAAAATATTCTTTTGTTGGGATTAAATATTACCTTACCCGCGAATCTTCTTAAGAGTCCTTTTTATCCGCTTTTCTGATCTGTTTCGACTCATTTTTGAGTCTTATTTAATGTAATTCTTCTATAAATCACTTTTTAAGAGAAAGCAAAAACCATTTTCTAGCCTTTTTCTAATAGCGCATGTGATTAATCAGTTTTTAATCATCAAAAGTGCTCGAAGAAGATACAGTAAAGTAATTTTTGTTAAAACAATCTTCGAAATGATGACTAGGATATCGTATATTTCTGTTAACACACAAACATATGCATAGCAGCACGAGTAAACCGAACTCTAATCGGCTTCTTATGCTGCCTACACACGAGGCAACCAGTTGAAGCAATGGTTGTATCAACAATGATATACATTATTTTTGAATATATAATTTTAATGGTATTGATATGTTTTAATTTCTCAAAGTGTAGTACAGTAATTTTGTGTACTACTCCTTTTACCACTCTGCTCGTTTCTTTCAACAAATATAAAGGTGCTATTACATGATGTGTTTTTTACATATGTACTGTCAAATTTTCCCACAACAAAAGTTGTACACATCGTGTGATACATATGAAACATTGTGTATGTACAATACATGAGCAAAGTCACATGTACATTTTTCAATTAGAACAGGTTCTATTTTTGCATGACAAACATGTGAAAATACAACACTGCTTGTGGCGAAAGAAAAACAGAGTAAATTTTAAAGATTAATTATTAATTAATTAACAATTAAAAAATATATATAAATCTTTTTTTAACAATACATTTTTGTAAATTCACACATTAAATCAGCTGTTGTTTACATTTAGAGGTTAAGTCATACGGAAATTCATATGCACGTGTGATAGCAAAAATTATGAATCGTATGTAAAAGACAATTTTGACAGACATAAGGAATTTCATATGGATAAAAAAAGTGACAGTACATATGTAAAAAACATTTCGTGTAATAGCACCTTTACAAAACATTTTGAAATAGAAGAATGTAAACACCAACAACAGTTTTTAATGAATTAAAAGTCGATTGCCAAAAAATATTGTATTAAAAAAATGCCAAAATTTTCAATACAAAACACATTAAATCGGGTAAAAGAACAGATTACCAATATATTAGAAGAGTTTAAATTTATATCCTCTGAAACAGAAAAAATTCAAATCCAATGGAGTTATATCGCAGAACAAAACTGGGATACAACACTGAATACAACCTCTTTATGGATTGAAAAATTCTATTGGCGAAAATCCATTTAAGGAGTTATCAATATTTGTATTGTCTATATTAGTTTTGTCTTTCTCAAAAGCCGAAGTTGAACGTTTGTTTAGTTTAATGGCTTTAGTTAAAAGCAAACTTCGAACAGAATAAAATCCGAGTTGTTATGTTCTGTAATACGTATAAAAGAAGGATTGAAATTGAAAAATCGGTGCTGTCACACTTACAATATACCGAGCGATGTCGTTGATAAAAGTCGATCGTCAGAAAAATATCAGAGCCAAGAAGAACTTGAAGATGAAGACATCACAGAAATGTTAGATTCCATAAACCAATTATTCTAATATAATCGTATCTTTTGATAATGTAATTTCTGTTATATTTTAAATAAAAAAAAAATCCCTCTAAAATTAAAAATATTTAATTTAAGTTTAAAATAAACTCAATTTGATGTTATAAAAAATTTCAGAAATCCAAAATAATTTTAATTAAAATTTAAAAAATATAAATCTAAACATATGTTTTATATTATTTTTTCGATTTAAAAACCAAAGAATTATTAATAAGTATATAATTTTTCAATATAAAGGTAATGAAATTTTAAAAAAAAATTTAGCATCTATTTTTACGACTCCAGTACGTTTAAGCATCTTTTTTTGCAATTTAGCATCTTTACAATTTCAAATTATGGCAATACTGTTGGTTTTAAAAGATTTATTATAACAGTGGTTATAAGCATGTATACTTAGATCTGATTTATCGCATTTTAATATATTTTCAAAAGCCTTGCATCCGCATTTATATTCGTCACCTGCTCCAGCCATCCATTAGCTTCTCGTCTCTCAACTAACTGAATCAAAATCTTTATGTTCTGTATTTCTTTGATGTGTTTTCAGCATCATCGAAAAACGAATCGGACATTTTTCTAAAATTAATTATGTTTCTAAAATTAATTATGTTCAAATTTATAATATTTTAATGTAATATTTAATGTAATGTTTTATACTTGTCATTGTTATTAAAGAATCCACATATTTACTTCCTTCATATTATAGAGTTATTACCAGACTTAAAAAGACTTTAAAGTTTAAAATTGAAAAAAAATATGCGATATTTAACAAATACATTCAAAATAGTTTTGACTGAAATTTTTGGCAGTTTTAGTTTTGCCTTGTATCAGTAAAATGTTCAGATATTAACTAAAAAAAAAACAATTTGTTAAATATTTTCATCTTAATTATCTTAATTAATTTAAAGACACAAAGATAGATTTAATACAATAAAAACATGTAAGAGTTGAAAGTTGATCTATGCGGAATCATAAATGTGCCCTATACTAATAGGTCTGGAAAATTGAAAAGGATTGTAAAAAATAAAATGCACCTTTATATTAAAAAATTTAAATTAAAAAGAAAATTACAAAATAAACCATTTACCTGGTTAAACTTAATATTGTTTGTAATTATCTGGATCAGGTTAGTATTTAAAATGGGATAAATCGGGTGTCATTGTACCAATTTATGACCTAAAATATGTAGACACCTCTATTAGATGCTGAAAATTCAGAGCATTTGTTTTAATAATTCAGTGATAGGTTTATCAAAGTGTTTACATATTCAAATATTTTATATACATTTGTTACAAATAGTGCAAGAAGTCCAGATATTAATGTAAACGTAAAACCCAGGTGGAGGGTATCAAAGATTCGGCATAGCCGAATTTAACACTCTTACTTGTTTTTTGATAGATTTAAGTGAAGATCGGGAAGCTGCTCTATATGGGGCCTATAACTAAGAATTGTCCAATAGATATTGTTTTTAGACTACTGATTAATGGATACAATAAACAGATACAAACACAATTTTACTAAGATCTATATGATAATTTGGATCTTATGGCAATTTATGTCGATTTCACAGGGGTCATTGGTATGGGGACTAGGTCTGAACATGGACCGATTTTCACCAATTTCAACAGCGTTCATCTTATGGCCGACGAAAGTTAATATACCAAATTTCATCAAAATATATTCATATTTGCGACTTGTAGATTGATTGCAAGGTTTACATGGACACACAGACGGATGGACGGACGGACATCTCTTAACGATTCAGAAAGTGATTCTGAGCCGATCGGTATAATAAAAGATGGTTCTAGGTCAAATATTTTTGGTAGTTACAAACAGCAGTACAAAGTCATTATACCCAAACCACATAGTGGTATAGGGTATAAAAAAAATTTCATACTGAGTAAAATTTGGAAGATTTCACATTAATTAAAATTTTTTTCAGCTCGTACACACATTTATTATACCCTCCACTCCAGTGTGCAGAGGGTACATATAAGTTTGTCATTCCGTTTGTAATAATTAGAAAAAAATTGTGGACCCCATAAAATATATATATCTGTGATCCTTATAACAACCGGAGTTGATATAGCGATGTGTGATATCCGTCTGTCGAAATCACTATGAGGGCATCAGTCGGGCAGCTAGGGTGCTCGTTGACATAAAAAATGATTAAATAATACAAATAATATATGTATGTACATATATTCCATATACATATGTATGTATATCCATGCAGTTATTGCATGTTATAAATAAATCGGTATTTTATTTTATTTACATAAAATTCTGCAATATTTTGTTGTGGGGAAAATAGATTTCTTTTGCATTAACAGAGTGTCACTTCATTTTGCTCAGCGTGACTATGCCACAGTAGATAGCGCCACAATTTTTGTTCTAATTAGCTTTGCAATAGTTATTTCTATTTTAACATGAATGTCAATATTTTCAACTAGATATCGTACAGAACAATGTTAAGAGTATACACGGGCTGGTTTTTTATTTCATATGTTTTTTCATTATTCTTTTACAAATATGAACATAAGTTTGGCATATTAACTTTTTGTTGTCTTTATAAAATACAGTTACCGAGTTCATCAATGAGTTTTTTGCTTTCAAAACAGTTCTACATAGCTACATAGAACTATTATTCTGCTTTACCTACAAAATATCTGATTACATCTAATTTTTAAAAATTGCTTATACCTAATTACTAAATTATTATCCACATAAATACAATATTGCACTTTTTAAATTTTCCATTCAAACTTAAGAAAATATCAATTCTAAAAGCTGGAATTAAAATTTCCAATTACAAATTAGAAAAAATTAATTGAATTTCAGAAAATCATATCAAAACGTCGGAAATAATAATTTTAAATTTAGAAGACATCAATTGCATCTTTAATATATAAATTTTATTCGTTAAACACAAATTGAAATTCCAAAAAAAAAACACCAAATATGTTTACATTTAAAAAATGTTTACGTTTAAAAAAAAATTGCCATTCAGGAGAAATTAATAGCTTTTCAGTACCGCGATTCAGTAACTTCTTTTAACGATAGTCGAATCGTTAAAAAAATAGCAAAATTATCAGTAAAATTTTTAAATGTTAAAGTCAGCTGTTGTTGTTATCTAAACGACAACCATTTTTGTGTTGTTTATTCAATCGATAAAAACTTAAATTTTTAGGTTGAAATGTCGTCATCTATATATATAAAATTGAATGTGTGTTTGTTTATTTGTTTGTTTGTTTGTGTGTACCTTATAGGAGACCAAACCTCTGGACCGATCTTCCTGAAATTTTCACAGCATTTAACTGGGACTCTGGCATGATTAATAGGGTACCTTTTTTCGACCACGCCCACTTTCACGCCCACTTTTTTAAAATTATGTAATTGCTCCCATATAGTTTTTAACAGATTTACTTCAAATTGCATACACATTATACTCCAGGCGAGGTAGAAATAAACATTTCTTACGACACGCCCCTTTCACGCCCCTTTTCACGCCAAATTTTGTTTGAAAATTTTAAACTTTTTGTTCTCTGTACAAATTTGTTCCTTCCAACGGATTTTTTTTTATTTGGTAGTATATTCCTCTTAATACTGTTAGCGTCGCCATATAACTATGAACCACGCCCACATCACCGCCCCCTTTTTTAATTCAGATATTTACTTATACCACTAACAATGTTTGCTATACAAAATACTTTTTTTGTAATATGTATTTACCTAAAGTTTTATACACTTTTTATCTACAGGTAAGGTAGCCATACATTTTTTTATTACCAAATCCCCCCTTTTCGTCCCATTTTACCTTAAATTATAATTAATCTGCTTTCAATCTGTATATATATAAAAACGTTGGTGCATTTGTTTGTAACGAACGATCTCCGGAACCATAAGAGCTGTCGAGGTAAGATTTGCACCATAGGTTTGATTCGAGCTCTTCTGTGTTTTTTTTTAGTTTTAACCCCTTAGCTGGCGTTGGGGTCAAGTTATAAACAAAATTCTTATTTTCAACGCGATTGGACTGCAATTCAGAATGTATGTATGTTTCGTCATAAGAAATTTTTGATTGTGTAAATGGACCCGGTAGGTGGCGCTGGGGTAAAGTTATTCGAATATTCTTATTTACGGTGCGATTTTAATGAAACTAAGAATGTACATATATGTATGTTAGATGATGCCAAACATTTTTTATTAGTCCCGGTAGATGGCGCTGTCATTCGAAAAATAATGAGTTGTCAAATTAATATAAATTTTATAAGTTACAAAATTCACAAACGTTTTTATATATAAATATTCTACATTATTGCATGGTGGTCGTACAGCTCATTCAGCACTCAAATCACCGTTAAACATACAAACAAATGAGAATGCCGTCTGTAAAATCAAAAAACATTCCAGTATGGCAAAAGTTCTGCAAAAATGCATTATTATTATTTGGGATGAATGTACCATGGCTCACAAACATTCCTTAGAAGCATTACATAGAACTTTAAAAGATTTGAAAGGCAATGAAAGACTTTTTGGTGGAGCTCTTATTTTATTATCTGGAGATCTTCGTCAAACATTGCCACTCATACCAAAATCAACCTATGCTGACGATATAAATGCCTGCTGAAAATCATCAACATTATGGAGTAGTGTTCAAATTATAAAATTAACAACAAACATGCGAGTACGATTACAAAATGATCCAATGGCTGACCAATTTTCAAAACAACTACTTTATCTTGGCAATGGTAAAATCAATATTTACTCAACCAGTCAAACTATTAAAATATCCACAAGATTTTTGTCAATTTATATCGTCAAACGATGAATTAATTGAAAATGTATTCCCGACATTCAAAATCAATATAGTAACCATGATTGGTTAAGTGAACGAGCTTTTTTCCCCGCAAAAATGTCAATGTCGATGACGATAATATTAGTGTTGTTATTCAGGACATGATTCATTGTGAAACGTTTTCTTTGAAATCTCTGGATAGTGTTGTTGAAAAAAATAAAGCAGTCAATTATCCAATAGAATTTTTGAATTCACTGGATGTGCCCGGTCTACCGCCAAATTTATTAAAATTAAAAGTTGGTTCTCCAATAATTTTGCTATGTAACCTCAACGCTCCGAGACTATGTAATGTAACCAGGTTAATTGTTGAGAGAATAATGGCCAATGTTATTGAGGCCACAATTCTCAAAGGCAAATTTAAAGAATAACATGTTTTGCTGCCAAGAGTTCCTATGATTCCTACCGACACACCGATAACATTCAAAAGATTGCAATTTCCGATCAGATTGGGCTTTGATCATTAATAAATCTCAATGATAATCATTGCAAATATGTGGTTTGGACTTCGAAAACAGTTGTTTTTCCCACGAACAACTATATGGGGCATGTTCCCGTGTCGGAAAGCCAGAAAATTTATTCATTTACTGTGAGAATAATGAAAGTAAAAATATTGTTCACTCTTTAGCATTACTATAATAGAAATATATTGGTCATTCTTATATGTTACAATAAATATTTATTTTCACTTTCATAAAAAAACATGGTTTTTCTTTAACAGTTTTC
>OY821522.1:14874445-14884804 GCA_963682025.1 Cordilura impudica | reverse complement strand
ATATAAAAAAATTAAATAGCATATTCAAATCATTATTTCATTTTCAAATAAATAAACAGAAATATTAGTAAAAAAATAAAGATATTAAACATAAACATTAAATCATCCTGTCACACACAAATAAATTTGTTTTTTTCTATTCTTTGTGTTTTTCGCTTATTTTGACAGAGATGCCACTCGTTTACAATTTAAATAAATAGAAAAATAGATTTGTCGACTGTCGTTAAGATGTGTGTACTTAGTGAATCACTTAATCCTTAGTGCAAACAACAATAGCTGTCGATATATTTTGCGATTGTCGGATCGTTGAAATTTACAGAATCGCACTACAGAAAACATTTATTTAAATTCAATGAATTTTAGAAAACCTCAAATGATATTTAAGAATTTCGAACATAAAAATTGTTATATAAATAAACGCAATTTGATGAGAATGTTATTTATATTTTATTTTTCAAAATTTTTTTGATGAAGTTTTTCAGAAAATAAAGATAACAAATTATTTTATTTAAAATGTTTGGGATATTTGGTTTTTTGCGTTTGACATCCCTAATTTGATTATTTATTATTATAAATTTGTTCTCTATGTTTTCAAAATATGGCAATATTTTAATAAAAAAGTTGAGAGAGCTTTTTTTTGGTTATTATTTTGTTACTGTATCCGACCTATATGGCCGCAATGAAGAAATATTTGGCCAGTTAAAAGAAACTATACAGCCATCTCCAATTAGCACGATTTAATGCGTGTAGCCGCCCTACACAACCATTACCTTTGCAATGGAGGTTATGGCGAGCTATATAATTAGCAAAAACTATATTAAACGAGAAGTTATGTCATATAGCCGGAAACGCATGCATATAGGTATATAACCTAAATGCGTGCCGATCAGCAACCACGATGACCAAAAAGCAAACACCGAAATAAATTCGAAATAATAAAAAAGACGAAAACCTACCCAAAGAACTTCCTGAAATAATCTGGTATTAAGTTTAACAAATTGTTTACTTTTTCCAATATTTTGTTTACATTTATTATCAATACTCAAACCGAGGTGGAGGGTATCAAAGATTCGGCACAGCCGAATTTAACACTCTTGCTTGTTTTTTTTTAACTTTTCACTCTATCTTATTACTATTTTTATTTTTGAAGTATTTTTATATGGGGCCTATAACTAAGAATTGTCCAATAGATATTGTTTTTAGACTACTTATTAATGGATACAATAAACAGATACAAACACAATTTTACTAAGATCTATATGATAATTTGGATCTTATGGCAATTTATGTCGATTTCACAGGGGTCATTGGTATGGGGACTAGGTCTTAACATGGCCGATGAAAGTTTATATACCAAATTTCATCAAAATATATTCATATTTGCGACTTGTAGTTTGATTGGAAGGTTTACATGGACACACAGACAGACGGACGGACGGACATCTCTAAACGATTCAGAAAGTGATTCTGAGCCGATCGGTATAATAAAAGATGGGTCTAGGTCAAATATTTTTGGTAGTTACAAACAGCAGTACAAAGTCATTATACCCAAACCACATAGTGGTATAGGGTTTAAAAAAAAATTTCATACTGAGTAAAATTTGGAAGATTTCACATTAATTAAAATTTTTTTCAGCTCGTACACACATTTATTATACCCTCCACTCCAGTGTGCAGAGGGTACATATAAGTTTGTCATTCCGTTTGTAATAATTAGAAAAAAATTTTGGCCAGTTAAAAGAAACTATACAGCCATCTCCAATTAGCACGATTTAATGCGTGTAGCCGCCCTACACAACCATTACCTTTGCAATGGAGGTTATAGCGAGCTATTTAATTAGCAAAAACTAAATTAAACGAGAAGTTATGTCAAATAACCGGAAACGCATGCATATAGGAATATAACCTAAATGCGTGCCGATCAGCAACCACGATGACCAAAAAGCAAACACCGAAATAAATTCGAAATAATAAAAAGACGAAAACCTACCCAAAGAATTTCCTGAAATAATTTGGTATTAAGTTTAACAAATTGTTTACTTTTTCCAATATTTTGTTTACATTTATTATCAATACTCAAACCGAGGTGGAGGGTATCAAAGATTCGGCACAGCCGAATTTAACACTCTTGCTTGTTTTTTTTTTTACTTTTCACTCTATCTTATTACTATTTTTATTTTTGAAGTATTTTTTTTTTCTTTGTTCTTAAAAAAAATCATCAGCTATGCATGTGCATCTTTCTGGATTTTTGTTTTAGTTTTATAACTTTAATTCATTTTCAGCAACAAGACCAGCATGTTTTCAGGATCAGCATATTTCCAGGCCATGTTGTGGCGCGATTGTAGTTTTCAGGATCGGTACCAGGATCGCCATGTACAGTTGTGATGCATGTACTGTTGAAGGCACGTACTGTTTGAATAATCTTATTGATTATTTATTTGTTCCATTCTTTCAGTGAATGTGTTCATCTTGCAGTTATACAAAAGACTGCCTTTAGACTTAATCAATACACAATCCTACTAAACTAATACTATTACTATTCTAACTTATGTTTGAGTAAATTACTCAATATCTAAGCTCTCTATACATATCTATGCTTTGCCAGCATTATTTGAGTTGGTCAAACTGTCAGTTCGTCGTACCGTCAGTTCGACCAAATGGTACCAATATATTAAAATAATTTGTATTATAAACAAATTGCTGATACTAATATTTTATATCATAAAATATTTGTTTACAGAATATTTGGTTGTGCCTTATATTCGTTAAATACTAAACATTCTTTATGGGTGCGTCATTCACAGATACGCAGAGTTCTTGTGTACTTGTAAATATTTTGTGCTTATATTGCACCGTCTCTTTACGAGTACACTACATGTGGGCGTAGATACAAAGGGTTTAAGTGTAGAGATCGGGTACAACTCTCGTTATCTTCAATGACGATGATCAAACTCTTTCGACTTTACCTGTACCTATACCAACAAACGAGAAAACTTTTATGAGAGGTTCAAAAAGATATTAATAAAAAGTTAAGGATGTAGATGTGGCAAAGTTAAGTGAAAGCAACGATTTTCGACGAACGGCGAGAGAGCCATAAAGATTAGAATTAAGCCAGAAGTTTCTCTCACTACTCACTTGAATGGTAAAATAAATGAAGATATTTGTGAACATGAAACTGTGGTATGTCTTTCATTTCATGTGTCTCGAAAGGGAATTGATGAATTTCTTGCAATTCCCAAATTGTCTAACCGAACAGCACACTGGCGGATAAAATGAACTTCAACTTCAACTAATACTCAACATTAGAAGAAGTAAATACAAGCAGATTTACACTGACATATATTCCTGGTTTTTATATTGCATCTAAAGTTTAATGCACACTTTCGGACAAAAGTAAAGCACGAACTCTCCCGAGAGTTTTAACACATATTTATAGGTGCAGTGTGGGTGACTTCACAGTGTCTCCCGCCAGGCTATTTTGAAGATTCCCCGAAAATTTTATTAAAATCTGTCCATCAATTTATATATTTATATATATAAAGGATCCGCCAAATAACTTTTTTTTTTTAAATGCTATAAAAAAAACTACTAAATATTATCTCAAATTTCTTTTTTTATTTGAAAGCACAATCCTTCCGGTTAATAATGGAAAATTCATTCAAATGGCTGCCTCGGCTGGCCATGCAGTAGTCTACACGATCGGTCCAATTTTTAAGAACATTATCGATTGTGTGCAGCTGTATTTCATCAATGGCTTCACGAATATTGTCCTTTAAAGCGTCAATTGTCTCTGGCTTGTTGGCGTAACACTTATCTTTGAGGGCACCCCACAAATAATAGTCCAACGGTGTCAAATCGCAGCTCCGAGGTGGCCAAACTACATCAGCTCTGCGGCTGATAATGCGATCTTCAAAAACAGGGAGCAAAACATCGAGTGTAGCTTCGGCTGTGTGGCACGTAGCGCCGTCCTGTTGAAACCAAATGTTGCCAATATCCTCCTCTTCAATTTTTGTGAACAAAAATTCATTCAACATGGCCCGATAACGATCGCCATTGACTATAACGGCCACTCCTTGCTCATTTTCGAAGAAAAATGGCCCAATTATGCCTCTAGACCAAAATTCGCACCAACAGTGACTCGTTTTGGGTGTATCGGCTTTTCAATGTGTGCGTGCGGGTTTTCTGTGCCCCAAATGCGACAATTTTGCTTGTTTACATACCCGCCAAGATCAAAATGGGCTTCATCTGAAAAGATGATTTTTTTTTGACAAAATCGGCATCTTCTGTAGGTCGATCGCAGGCCCACTTAGCGAAGCGAAAATGCATTGGATGGTTAGTTGACTTCAACTCCTGAACCAATTGGACATTGTATGGCGTCATACCAAGGTCTTTATGCAAAATTCGTCTCAATGATGCCTCCGAAATGTTCAATTCTTGAGAACGACGGTGTATTAATGTTGATGGCGCTTCACGCACACTTTCTGCCATAGCAGCAATATTCTCGGGTGTACGCACTGTTTTTGGCTTTTCGCGCTTTGGTTTATCGATGAGGATGCCAGTTTCTTTCACTTTTTTCACAAGATAACGAACATACGGAGCTGACGGTGCTTCTCTTCTTCCATAATCCCTACGCAATTTTCGCACACATTCTGCAACATTACCATGATTTTCAAAGTAATGTCGCAATATTTCCCAGCGTTGTTCAAGCGTATACACAACCATATTCGTTCAGCGGAAGGATAAAACTAATTATCTGTCAAATCAGACATGAGCTAAGTGTCACCATTCACGAAATAAACACTAGTTGAAAAAAAAAAACGTTAGATGGCGGACCCTTTACATGCCATTAGTGGTATAATACTAAAATTTGAATTTGCGACGCCTCTCCGCACAGAGAAAAAATCAAATATCAGACTTCACAGTGTAAACCGCCAGGCTATTCTAAAAATTGGCGATAAATTTAAATTAAATCGGTTGAGCCATATTGGAGTCTATACGGAACATATATACATACATTCATTTTTATATATATAGATACAACTCTGTGGTAAGGGTATATCGAGTTTGAGCTGATGATTGTAACTACTAAAAATATCTAGTCTAGATTAACAGTACTTTACAAAGTTACAACATCTGATTTTTTATCTATTGAGAAAGTATGCATTTTGTGTTTTTTAGACATATATATCTACTATATTTCGCAATCCAATTACAATTTTAGTATCATTTCAGAGAAATTCATAAGACATTAAGAAGCCTTCCATAGAGTAATGCATAATAATGCAATGTTCATCCAATGTGGGGCTATTATTAAATTACATGTCCACATCTAAGGAACTTGTGTCTAATGAAACAATGTTTCATTCTCTTTAAAGGCTTTTTAAATTAAACAATTCGGAAGCCACAATTTAACTAATTTAATTTAACTATGTTTCTTTGTCAATTTAAACCATATTGAATGAAATTAACAATTAGTAATTAAATAGCCTACCATCTTAGTATGCACATATGAACACACACACGAACAAACAACCACATCGTAAGTATACTTCATAAAGCAAAAGTTTTTCTTGCTCTCTTATTGCCATACTACCATTGTGTTTTGCAATGATCTTTTACAGCCTGGCTCAAGTTGAGTATAATTCATAATTCATTTGGGTTTGGTGGTGTTGTTACCACTTTGCATTAGTATTTGTTGACTTGTTTTTGATGATATATTCTATGAGGAACGTTTGACTTACAACGCTACATTATTATATCACAAAACAGTTCTGCTTGAGATCTTTGCGTCTGCGGACAACCTGTCGGAAAATATTAAGATAACGCAACAGGTGCACTTAAAAACAAAATATTATGTATTTAAAAACATAAAAATACATTTTTTATTCATTAATATTTATTCTATCCGTATGACAACTAAAAAATACAAAATAATACCAAAATATGTCTATCTCGATCGTACTGATTTTATTTATTTAATGTACTAATCTTTATAGCATAAGTGAAAAAAATTCAATCAAAACAAAAATCAAACAATATGTGCACAACAGCATCAATAAATATTTCAAGCATTTGGTAAGTACTTAAAAAATTTTCTTAGGACATACAATTGTCCTCTCAGAATATGAGATATTCGATCGTAGTGCCTCGTGCGATAATATAACACTCATACGCAATTGGTTACGGAAACTCACATATGCATATTAAATCATCTCCTTATAAGTTTGCGTAAGTTCCAATTTAAAACATGGATTCCAACCAATGTACAAATAAAGACCAAAAATTTACCTTATACATAAGTAGAGACGCACATGTGGGAGGAGAGTTAAATCTTATATAATAAAATTTGGCAAAAAAAAAAGTATTATCAAATTCCAATAGCAATTGCCAAAACAGAGTGATTTACTTTTAAATATGTACTTAAATAATTTATTTCTTTAAATTAAAAGTAACAATATTCAAGACTTTTCTTGGTTTATGTTTTATTCTGGGTGTGTTTTTTATGGAGATTAGTTTCAACTTAGTTTTATATGAAGCATCAGTGTGCTTACAACGAAGGTCCCTTGGATGGTTCCCTCATTATGGGTTACAAATTGTATACTAACGGTTACAATTGTAACTAACGGACCCGTTTCACATTTAGTGAAAAATAGGGGAGTTAAAAAAGGATATATTTAATTTTTCAACATTATTTAACATATACTGTAATGTAACCTATATATAATACATATATAGTATTACTCGGTGTCCCATGATATGTGCCATAAAATTAAGGCAAAGAAATCGCACCTGTACCTCTAAAGTGAGTATGTATATATGTATGCATGTATGTGTGTATGTATGTATGTTCCATATGAACTCCAAAATTGTTAGACCGATCTTGATGAAGTTTTCCGGAAATCTTCTTTTCCGGCATAGCCTGGCGAGTGTCACTGTGAAATCTCTCACACTGCACCTATAGGTATCTTCTAAAACTTTCGGGGGAGTTTGTGCTTTACTTTTGTCCCACAGTGTGTATTAAAATTTAGATGCAA
The DNA here is from genome assembly GCA_963682025.1 of Cordilura impudica. NCBI lineage: Eukaryota > Metazoa > Arthropoda > Insecta > Diptera > Scathophagidae > Cordilura > Cordilura impudica. The sequence goes on along the minus strand of OY821522.1, from coordinate 14,877,770 downwards.
TATAAAAACCATAATATATATCAGTGTAAATATACTTGCTTCTTCTAATTTTGAGGAATTAAAGTTTTTAACAATATATAGCGAAAGATGTATCAAAGGCTTCAGTTTTATTATTGGCCCTTCTGAAAAAAATTATATGACCCCATTAATCCTTTTGCACTTGGGGTCGCATATGACCCCAAGCTAATGAAAGCCAATTAATTAAAAAAAATCAAATATTTTATAAGTACTGTTGAATTTTTAGATGTGATGCTTAAAATATAATAACCAAATGTGCAAGTCTTCCAAGCCAAAAATTTGGAATAGATCGAACAACGTTAACCCATTCCCTGCCGAGGCCAAGCTATGAATTTCGGGCATATTTACAAATAGTAATTTTTCTAGTAAACTAGATGAAAACCTTACTATGGGTTGGGAAATAAAATTGTAATATGTTTTACCGATTTTATGACTTAATGATTATGGTGATTTTATAATTTGACGTCATTAACCCATTTGGACTTTGCGCCTTAAATGACCCCAAGCTAGTATAGGACGATTAAGTCAAAAATTCAAATATTTTGCAAATACTGCTGAATTTTAGATCATTTTAACCCCAGGAACACATAAGAGTAAGTTTTCGTTAAATATGGTATGATTTTATTTCCCAACCCATAGTAAGAGTTTCAAAGCTTGGCTTCGGCAAGGAATGGGTTAACGTTGTTCGATTTGTTTCAAATTTTCGACATGGAAGACTTGCATATTTGGTTACTATATTTTAAGTGTCGCATCTAAAAATTCAACAGCACATACAAAATATCTGATTTTTTTTAATAAATTGTCTTTCATTAGTTTGGGATCATATGCGACCCCAAGTCCAAAAGGTTAAATGGGGTCATATAATTTTTTCAGAAACCCTAGGCTATAAGGATAAAATTTAGCATTTTAAAGTAGAAAACTGATAAACTTTTGACACAAAGTATTTAGAAAGAGTACATTTACTGAATATATCACAAAAAAATCATTTTTCTCGAAATCCGCAAAAAAAAAAAAAAAATTCTCTGTAAAAAAATTCTGGTAGAGGAATTTACTTAAAAATTCACAGACTTAATGCCTAACATATATTTACAAAAGTCTATAGTGAAAAATCCATTTTTTAAATTTTGTTTAAGAAAATTTTCCATCTTTGGTCTCATTTCACAATAGGTTAACAACATGGTAATAAAACAGTACTTCATATCTCAGTACTTATAGATATAGGGACCAAAAAAAATTATGGCTTTAATCAATTTGTTTAAAAAATGTTCATCACATTTCATGACCTATAGTTTTTTTGGCACAAAAGTGGTCTGGGGCATTTGAAATTTTCAGTCGCGTTGAGGCACCTCTAAATTTTTTTTGATTGACCCAAAACTTTGTATTTCTTAGTTTTTTTTTTTTTTTGCTATTCGCATATTTCTAGGGGTGTGAGACTTTAAAGTCGAACACGTTTTTTTCCCATATAATGAAGGGTTACCCTAATACAGACACATAAAAAACAAACACATCACTTCATAAAGCAAAAGTGTTTCTTGCTCTCTTATTGCCATACTATGTACAATTGTGTTTTACAATGATCTTTTACAGCCTGGCTCAAATTGAGTATAATTAATTTTGCTCTAACTTGGGTTTTGTGGTGTTGTTACTACCTTTTATTAGTATTTGTAGACTTGTTGTTGATAATATATTCTATGAGGAACGTCTGACTTGCAACGCTACATTATTTTATCACAAAACAGTTCTGCTTGAGATATTTGCGTCTGTGGACAACCTGTTGGAAAATATTAATATAACGCAACAGGTGCACTTATACAATATTAAAAACAAAATATTATATATTTAAAAAACATAAAAATAAATTTTTTATTCATTAATATTTATTCTATTGATATGACAACTAAAAAATATAAAACCATACCAATATATGTTTAGCTCGATCGTAGTGATTTTAAATAGTTGATGTACTGATCCTTATAGCATAAATGAAAAAAAAAAATGCAATCAAAACAAATAACAAACGATACAATATTATATACCCAACAACAATAAATATTACAAGTATTTCGTAAGTATCACAAAAATTTTCTTACGACATACAATTGTGCTGGCAGACTATGTCTGTCGATAGTTTGCGATACAATAATACTCATACGCAATTGGTTACGGAAACACACATATGCATATTAAATCACCTCCTTATATGTTTGCGTAAGGTCCAATTAAAAACACGTATTCTAACTTGGGTTAACCAACCCACAGCTATGTACAATTAAAGACAAAATAAATTGACTTTATATAAAAGTAGATACGCATATGTGGGAGGATATTAAAAATTCCAATAACAATTGCCGGAACAGTGTGATTTACTTTTAAATACTTAAATAACTTATTTCTTTAAATTTAAATTAACTATATTCAATAACTTTATTGGTTTAAGTTTTCTTGTGTGTGTGTTTTTTATGGAGATTACTTCCTATTTTAACTTAGTATTAAATGATGCATCGGTATGCTTACAACGAATCTCTCCTGGATGGTCAGAATGGGTTACAATTTGTATGCGTTATAGATGAGACAAAACAAACGGACCCGAATTTTTTAGCTGCCCAATCTCACAATTAGGCCTAAATTGGGGGGTTAGAATAGTTTATTTTTAATTTTTCAATATTATTTAACATTTACTCCAATGCAACCTGTATAAAATATATATATCTAGTATTATTCGAAATCCAATGATAATTTTTCATACGGTACCAGATAAAATATGGAGGATCCCAGTTCTAACATTAAGGCAAACAAATATATAATTAAGTATGATGATTGTATATACCGCTGTGTTTTACATTTGAATTCTGTTAAATAAATTGTAAGAAATAAATCACAACTCTTTTTATTTTATAAAAACAAATATTGTTTTAATTTTTTGTTAACAGTAGTAATATTAATAATAATATTATTAATAGTATCAGTGTTATTATTATTATTATTATTATTATTATTATTATTATTATTATTATTATTATTATTATTATTATTATTATTATTATTATTATTATTATTATTATTATTATTATTATTATTATTATTATTATTATTATTATTATTATTATTATTATTATTATTATTATTATTATTATTATTATTATTATTATTATTATTATTATTATTATTATTATTATTATTATTATTATTATTATTATTATTATTATTATTGTTATTATCATGATTATTATTATTATTATTATTATTATTATTATTATTATTATTATTATTATTATTATTATTATTATTATTATTATTATTATCATTA
>OY821522.1:14866945-14869445 GCA_963682025.1 Cordilura impudica | reverse complement strand
TTGTATTGTCTATATTAGTTTTGTCTTTCTCAAAAGCCGAAGTTGAACGTTTGTTTAGTTTAATGGCTTTAGTTAAAAGCAAACTTCGAACAGAATAAAATCCGAGTTGTTATGTTCTGTAATACGTATAAAAGAAGGATTGAAATTGAAAAATCGGTGCTGTCACACTTACAATATACCGAGCGATGTCGTTGATAAAAGTCGATCGTCAGAAAAATATCAGAGCCAAGAAGAACTTGAAGATGAAGACATCACAGAAATGTTAGATTCCATAAACCAATTATTCTAATATAATCGTATCTTTTGATAATGTAATTTCTGTTATATTTTAAATAAAAAAAAAATCCCTCTAAAATTAAAAATATTTAATTTAAGTTTAAAATAAACTCAATTTGATGTTATAAAAAATTTCGGAAATCCAAAATAATTTTAATTAAAATTTAAAAAATATAAATCTAAGCATATGTTTTATATTATTTTTTCGATTTAAAAACCAAAGAATTATTAATAAGTATATAATTTTTCAATATAAAGGTAATGAAATTTTAAAAAAAAATTTAGCATCTATTTTTACGACTCCAGTACGTTTAAGCATCTTTTTTTGCAATTTAGCATCTTTACAATTTCAAATTATGGCAATACTGTTGGTTTTAAAAGATTTATTATAACAGTGGTTATAAGCATGTATACTTAGATCTGATTTATCGCATTTTAATATATTTTCAAAAGCCTTGCATCCGCATTTATATTCGTCACCTGCTCCAGCCATCCATTAGCTTCTCGTCTCTCAACTAACTGAATCAAAATCTTTATGTTCTGTATTTCTTTGATGTGTTTTCAGCATCATCGAAAAACGAATCGGACATTTTTCTAAAATTAATTATGTTTCTAAAATTAATTATGTTTAAATTTATAATATTTTAATGTAATATTTAATGTAATGTTTTATACTTGTCATTGTTATTAAAGAATCCACATATTTACTTCCTTCATATTATAGAGTTATTACCAGACTTAAAAAGACTTTAAAGTTTAAAATTGAAAAAAAATATGCGATATTTAACAAATACATTCAAAATAGTTTTGACTGAAATTTTTGGCAGTTTTAGTTTTGCCTTGTATCAGTAAAATGTTCAGATATTAACTAAAAAAAAACAATTTGTTAAATATTTTCATCTTAATTATCTTAATTAATTTAAAGACACAAAGATAGATTTAATACAATAAAAACATGTAAGAGTTGAAAGTTGATCTATGCGGAATCATAAATGTGCCCTATACTAATAGGTCTGGAAAATTGAAAAGGATTGTAAAAAATAAAATGCACCTTTATATTAAAAAATTTAAATTAAAAAGAAAATTACAAAATAAACCATTTACCTGGTTAAACTTAATATTGTTTGTAATTATCTGGATCAGGTTAGTATTTAAAATGGGATAAAGCGGGTGTCATTGTACCAATTTATGACCTAAAATATGTAGACACCTCTATTAGATGCTGAAAATTCAGAGCATTTGTTTTAATAATTCAGTAATAGGTTTATCAAAGTGTTTACATATTCAAATATTTTATATACATTTGTTACAAATAGTGCCAGAAGTCCAGATATTAATGTAAACGTAAAACCCAGGTGCAGGGTATCAAAGATTCGGCATAGCCGAATTTAACACTCTTACTTGTTATTATTATTATTATTATTATTATTATTATTATTATTATTATTATTATTATTATTATTATTATTATTATTATTATTATTATTATTATTATTATTATTATTATTATTATTATTATTATTATTATTATTATTATTATTATTATTATTATTATTATTATTATTATTATTATTATTATTATTATTATTATTATTATTATTATTATTATTATTATTATTATTATTATTATTATTATTATTATTATTATTATTATTATTATTATTATTATTATTATTATTATTATTATTATTATTATTATTATTATTATTATTATTATTATTATTATTATTATTATTATTATTATTATTATTATTATTATTATTATTATTATTATTATTATTATTATTATTATTATTATTATTATTATTATTATTATTATTATTATTATTATTATTATTATTATTATTATTATTATTATTATTATTATTATTATTATTATTATTATTATTATTATTATTATTATTATTATTATTATTATTATTATTATTATTATTATTATTATTATTATTATTATTATTATTATTATTATTATTATTATTATTATTATTATTATTATTATTATTATTATTATTATTATTATTATTATTATTATTATTATTATTATTATTATTATTATTATTATTATTATTATTATTATTATTATTATTATTATTATTATTATTATTATTATTATTATTATTATTATTATTATTATTATTATTATTATTATTATTATTATTATTATTATTATTATTATTATTATTATTATTATTATTATTATTATTATTATTATTATTATTATTAT